>SJYC01046713.1:0-50430 GCA_006408675.1 Madoqua kirkii | reverse complement strand
TTTTTTTTGCATTTCTTTTCCATGGGGATGGCCTTGATCCCTATCTCCTGTACAATGTCACGAACCTCATTCCATAGTTCATCAGGCACTCTATCTATCAGATCTAGGCCCTTAAATCTTTTTCTTACTTCCACTGTATAATCATAAGGGATTTGATTTAGGTCATACCTGAAAGGTCTAGTGGTTTTCCCTACTTTATTCAATTTCACTCTGAATTTGGTAATAAGGAGTTCATGATCTGAGCCACAGTCAGCTCCTGGTCTTGTTTTTGCTGACTGTATAGAGCTTCTCCATCTTTGGCTGCAAAAAATATAATCAATCTGATTTCAGTGTTGACCATCTGGTGATGTCCATGTGTAGAGTCTTCTTTTGTGTTGTTGGAAGAGAGTGTTTGCTATGACCAGTGCATTTTCTTGGCAAAACTCTGTTAGTCTTTGCCCTGCTTCATTCTGCATTCCAAGGCCAAATTTGCCTGTTACTCCAGGTGTTTCTTGACTTCCTACTTTAGCATTCCAGTCCCCTATAATGAAAAGGACATCTTTTTTGGGTGTTAGTTCTAAAAAGTCTTATAGGTCTTCATAAAACCATTCAACTTCAGCTTCTTCAGCATTACTGGTTGAGGCATAGACTTGGATAACTGTGATATTGAATGGTTTGCCTTGGAGACGAACAGAGATCATTCTGTTGTTTTTGAGATTGCATCCAAGGAGCTTATGAACAGAAGCAATTTGATGTAGGCTGATGTCTTTGAAACTCAAAAGGCAGTTCCTGTAGGACTGGTGAGCTGGTAAATATTTAACAGCTAGCTGTCTGTTTAAAAAGCCCTAATCTCGGTGCTTGCCAATTTCCAAGGTATAAGTGTCCCCACTATGGCCAACTTCAAGATGCTAACATAATGTCACTGAGCTCAGTGCTGGGGACAAATGCACATAGTGGGACTCTGGAGCAGGTAAGAGGCAGCTCAGCATCGTTCCTGCTTTGCTGCTGTTTAGTCACTCAGTCATGTCCGACTTGTGTCTGACTCTTTGTGACCCCATGGACTGCAGCATGTCCAGATCCCCCATCCATCATCTCCTGGAGTTTTCTCAAACTCATGTCCATTGAATTGGTGATGCTGTCCAACCATCTCATTCTCTATATCCTCCTTCTCTTCCTGCTCTTAACCTTTCTCAGCATCAGGGTCTTTTCCAACAAGTCAGCTCTTCAAATCAGGTGGCCAGAGTATTGGAGTTTCGGCTTCAGCATCAGTCCTTCCAATGAATATTCAAGAATGATTTTCTTAAGGATTGACTGGTTGGGTCTCCTTGCAGTCCAAGGGATTCCCAAGAGTCTTCTCCAACACCACAGTTCAAAAGCAACAGTTGTTTGGTGCCCAGCCTTCTTTATGGTTCAACTTTCACATCGTATATGCCTACTGGAAAACCATAGCTTTGACTATATGAATATTTGTTGACAAGTTCTCCCGGGGATCTTCCTGACCCAGAGGTTGAACTGGGGTCTCCTGCATTACAGGCAGATTCTTTACTGTCTGAACCACCAGGGAAGCCTGCTCTGTGCTTAGTGGATGCATTTATTATTAACCTTTCTAACACTTGTTGATGCCCTAGGTCAACCATCTCAAGCTCCACTTCTAATATCCACTCTCTCAGCATCCCTCAGTTCTATCTACCCTGTTACTCCCTCTGCCTTCCTTGTCTTCCTCCTTCTTAGGTAATGTGTTGAGGCGATCGGAAAACATTCCATCAAACTGCTGCCCTTGCACATATATCAGCATCCACCTTCACAGTCTCATTCCGTCCTCCTAGTAGAAGGGTGTTCTCCCTCTAAACTTACATTTAGGAACCCATCTCCTCAAGTCTCTTTGCAGTTATTCTCACCTTCTTGGACGTTTATCCCTTTTCTGCATCCTTTCTGTCTTCTCAGCATACAAATAGGCTCAAGGCTTGCACTTGACCATGGTTTTAGAAAGAATCATTTAATCCCACTTCCTTCTAGATTATTATTCCTAGTAGTTTTCTATTCTCAGCCAAGCTTCTTGAGAGTTCTGTGGTAGGCAGAAATCTAAGATGGCTCCTAAATTTCCCAACTGCTGCTGTGCACACCCTGTATGATCACCAGGATTTGTGAGTATGACAAATCTCATTTCCAGGGTTAGGTCATCTTACATGGCACAATTGAATTTACCAACAGGAAGGATCTAAGTGGAGCTCTTTAAATCTGAGTCTAGAGGCCAGAGAAAATGAAGTCAGTGATTTGAAGCATAAGAAGGATTTGATATACTATTGCTAGCTCAAAAATGGAAGAGGTCACTTGAAAAGGAATGTGGTTGCCTTTAGGAGCTCATCATGGTCTTCAGTCTTTTCTGTTCAGTTCACTTCAATTACTCAGTTGTGTCTAATTCTTTGTGATCCCATGGACTGCAGCACACCAGGCCTCCCTGTTCATCACCAACTCCTGGAGCTTGCTTAAAACTCATGTCCATCCTGTCAGTGATGCCATTCAACCATCTCATCCTCTGTCATCCCCTTCTCTTCCTGCCCTCAATATTTCCCACCATCAGGGTCTTTTTCAATGAGTCAGTTCTTTGTATCCGGTGGCCAAAATGTTAGAGTTTCAACTTCAGCATCAGTACTTCCAATGAATATTCAGGTTTTCAGCCAACAGCCAGCAAGGAAACAGGGGCTTCAGTCCTGTGATCCTGGGAACTGAATTCGGCCATCAATAGGAATAAGGTTGGAAGTGACCTCCTGATGAAAACTGCAGCCTCCAAACAACAATTCATCCTGGAAAATATCTTGATTTTTCTCCCAGTGAGCATGGAAGCTTCCTTGATATCATACAAGGTCTTGCTATAGATTCCCCAAGAGCCAGTCATTTAAAATTTTATGACATTTGAACTATGGGATTAACATATATACTCTACTACATAGAAAGTAAATAACTAACAAGGACCTACTGTATGGCACAGGAAACTATGATCAATAATATGTGATAGCCTATAAGGGAAAAGAATCTGAAAAAGAATATACATATATATAACTATGCATATGTGTATACACACACACACACACACACACATAAAACTGAATTGCTTCCCTTTACACCTGAAACTAACACAATATTGCAAACCAACTATACGTCAATGAAAAATTTTAATTTAATTTAATTAAAAATGTTATGACACATGAGTGAAAACAAATTCAGCTAATTTTTCTATAATTTTTCTTTCATTATATACATGATGGGTTTTGATTTTCTTATGTTATTTTAAAATATAGACATAAACCCATGCCTCCATATGGATCTGTCAATATTACAGACCCAACATTGAGCTTAGCACTGTTTGGACAGTGGGATCTTGCCTTTAAGGAGTTTACATTCTAGTTGGAAAAATTAGCATTTGTACCCAAATAACTACCATGTGAAGAAAAAGTGATGTGTCACTGCAAATGGAAATAAATTTCCATAATTTCAGAAACAATTGTAGATACACATATCAGAGAAAGGAGTCATTACTTCTTGCTGGAATAACCACAGAAAGTTTTTCTCAACAGAGTGGTACATGGTCCTTGGTCTGATGGGCAACGTGACCTAAGCAGCATTTTTGCATCACCTGAGTAGAAAAACCAGGATATCACTTTCTGTTTCTAAAACTGTAGTTCCCTCACAGAGCACCTTGGATCAGTTCAGTCCAGAAAAGACTTCTTTGGAAATTAGTTAGTATTCCCAAAGGAAAAAAAAAAATTCTACGAGTTTAACCTGGTTCAGTTTCTTAGATTAACCAGTACCTGCAAAGTAGAGAGGACTCACTGTTTTCTAGCGGTAGGATCTGACCTCCTGGAGTGAGAAAACATGGGTGGAACGGCCACTTATATAGGCCCATCCCAGGAAGAACAAGTAACTCACTCTTGGAGGTTAGTTGAGGGGCTTCCAAGAGAACATGTTTTTCCAAAACCTTTCACCCATCTCCCCTCAGGAAATGTACTTTGGATATTTTGCTCCCAATCACTCTTCCTTGAAAAGTGAAAGTGAATTCCCTCAGTTGTGTCCAACTCTTTGCGACCCCATGGACTGTAGCCCACGAGGCTCCTCCATCCATGGAATTTTCCAGGCAAGAGTACTGGAGTAGGTGGCCATTTTCTCCTCCAGGGGATCTTCCTGACCCAGGGATTGAACCTGGTCTCCTGCATTGCAGGCAGATGCTTTACCATCTGAGCCACCACCAGGGAAAATATGCCATTGCTATGTCACCTGTAGAGCATTTCATGGCTCCTCAGGGGTCACTGCAGACTTCAAGGAACCAGAGGCTTAGGCAACAGGGCCTAGAATAGAGCGAGTCTTGTGGAGGAGGAGAGAAGTGGACTCAGGCATAGATCAGAACCCCAGGACACGCATGAATGTGGATGGTAGGGGGCAGACACAGCAGGCTTCTTTAGGAGAGCAGCAGTTGGAGAGGAGGATATAGGAAGCAGCATCTGAATGGGACCTTCGACAGCTGAGCAATGGAAGCTTAGAAAGGTACCGAATTCCTCCAAGGTCCCACTGTGGCAAATTTTGGGCTGAGTTCAAACTAGGTCCTTTCTTGCTCGCTTCCCTCTGATTATGTGAGGTTTGTCAAAACAGTATTTCTTTCTGAGATTGTGAGCTTCTGAATCATGAGAAAGGATTCAGTCTTACCTTATTGTCCTTGACAGCCCGTGGCGTGTAGGAGGTGTTAATAGATGTTTGTGGTGCAGAATTTGTTTTTTCTTAATCACAAACATTCTACTCCTGTTTATGCAACTCTACAAAACCTGTCCTGCCTATGTTCATACACTCTCTCTTGGAATCCAGAAGAAATGTTTGACTTTTGGTTCCCTATGCACAAAGAACCAATCCAGTTTGACCTTCTTTTTAGTGACCCTTTCTGCCTTTTTGATTGCTGGTGTAGACCATCTCTACATGAAAGTAATAGAATTTGCATCACGTGTGTGAGTGCGTGCTAAGTTGCTTCAGTCTTACTCTCTGTCTGTAAGACTCTCAGTCTGATTGTCTGCAACCTTGTAGCCCGCTAGTTACATGTAGCCCACCATGGTCCATCTGTCCATGGGATTCTCCAGGCAAGAATACTGTAGTGGACTGCCGTTTCCTCTTCCAGGGGACCTTCCCAACCCAGGGATGGAACCCGAGTCTCCTGCATCTCCTGAATTGGCAGGTGGGTTCTTTACCTCTGCACCACCTGGGGAAGCCAAGAATTTGCATCAGCGGCCCCATATCGACCTACATACTAGAATACATTGAGGAGCTAAAAACTAGATGCCAGCACTCTAGCTTAGAAAGTCATTTTTAATTGGTCTGCAATGGGGTTCAGACATCAAGAAACAAAAAATTTCCCCCACTCCAGATGATTTTAATGTACAGCCAAGATGGAGAACCACTGATGTAAATTTTATTAATTTTCCAAGAAGAAATACACCCTCCAACCAGTGAAAGAATCACAGAGATGCGGCCCAGGCAGCAGCATTTTTTTACTTCCCCCTGTGATCATAACATGTGGCCAGGGTTAAGAATCTCTGCATCAAAACAGTAGTTCTAGGCCAGTAACACGTAGAAGAAACATGCAAAGCGATTTTTAAGAATGCAGATGCAAATAGCACCCTCAGCCTAGATCAGGTTCTTTGGTTTGCAGAGCTAATCACTTCTGTCACCACTCGTGACAGAGAACCGATTGAGTGGGACCAGACCACAGTGACTTGCTTGCTTGAATTCCTCACGCCCAATTAAAGGTGGAGCATCCACCACACAGAGTTGCTACTACAGCAGACAAAGGGAAAATGTCCCCGGAGAAGCTCTTGAAAAGGAGACTGTGGAGTGTTGACAAGCAGACGTGGCCAAGATCGCATACTAGATGGGCTTCTCTGCTTCCTGTTGGGGCTATGCTTAGTGCCGGGCTCTGGGAGTGACGTCACTGCCTTTAGCGGAACCAAGTTTATATCTGCACATAGTCGATCCTCAAAAGCACTTGTTGAATTAATAAAACCAACAAAAGTTCCCTGCGAGCCTGAATCTCTGCTTCTTAGACGTTCATCTAGCAACAGGAGTGCTTATGGAATTTGTTCAAAAGAGTTTACTGGTAATAAACAGATCCAATCAACAGCTCCTGGCTATGATGAATCTTGATCCTGACTTTGGACAATGTCTGCTGCTAGTAACAAATGAAGAGGATGTCAGCTCTCAGTGTCTATTGTATCCTGAAACTGTAAACCCACTCACGTCACAGGTGGAAAAGAAAAGCTGCAACATACATCCACTTGGAAGAAGCATCACTGTTACTTTTCAGTAGCCTGACCTTGCCCTGCGCTGGTAGATGAGAACTGCAATTTGTCTGATGCATAACTAGTTCCTATGGGGGCTGCCAAGGTCACTCTAGTGGTAAAGAATCTGCCTGCCAATACAGACGATGAAAGAGACATGGGTTCAGTCCCTGGGTAGGGAAGAGCCCCTGGAGGAGGGCATAGTAACCCACTCCAGTATTCTTGCCTGGACAATCCCATGGATAGAGGAGACTGGTGGGCTACAATCCATAAGGTTGCAAAGAGTCGGACATGACAGAAGTGATTTAGCATACGCGAGTAATCTCAGCAAAATGTCAAAGGGAGTTTTGAGGATTTGTTGGTATCGTGGCTGCATGATCAGTCATGTCCAACTCTTTGCAACCCTATGGACTCTAGTGTTCTAGGATCCTCTGTCCATGGAATTTTTCAGGCAAGAATACTGGAGTGGGTTGCTTTTTCCTACTCCAGGGAATCTTCTCTATCCAAGGATCAAACACACATCCTCTGTCTTTCCTGAACTGGCTGGCAAATTCTTTACCACTGTTCCACTTTGCATCAATTTGGTGATTAAAGAATATTCTCTCTTTGGGTAATAAAACATTTTATGAGGCTAGTTGCCTCTCACCTCAGGGAAATGTATTCCAACCTTCTGCCTCCTCTCCCTAACATAATGTTGACTCCTTGGATAAAATACAAGGAACTTCTGTTGAATGAGCTAACTGCTGGAAATATTACGGCTGCAAGCTGAAAGAAACGAGATTAAGAAATGAGGTGCGTACCACAGACCACATGAAACAATGAAAGCAATTTAAAGACAAAATGTGCAAAGTAGCTAGGAACAATTTTGCAATATCAAAAGCATATGAGTGACTGCTGCTTTGGGTGACTCTCTATAAACCTTGGTGTTTGCCCAGCCTGGCCTGGGAGCCCTTCTGGATGAGGCCCAGGCATCTAGCACCTTCCATTGTCAAAATCAGCCTTTCTGGCCAGCCCATAGAGGGTCAAGGCAGCCATCAGGAACCAGAACTTTCCAACATGGTCCATTTCCCACTGATTCAGAAGAGGGGCAAAAGCAAAGACAACGTGCTGCTGATTAAGTGGCCTGTGATCTGTGCTTTTCCTTCTGGTTAGGTTCCCTGTTGTGGCTTCCTTGGTGGCTTAAGATAGTAAGGAATCTGCCTGCAATGTGGGAGACCCGGGTTTGATCCCTGGGTTGGGAAGATCTCCTTCCTGGAGAAGGGAATGGCTACCAACTCTTGTATTCTTGCCTGAAGAATGCCATGGACAGCGGAGCCTGGCAGGCCACAGCCCATGGGGTCGAAAAGAATGGGACCCAACTTGAGCAAGCAACACTTTCCACTTCTCGGATTCCCTCCAGCTCTTTTAATGAAACACTTTGTTGAGCAAGTGCGCCATCTATGGGAGAAAACAGTTGTACTGATTTTACCCTTAACATCGCCAAGATCATAACTTACACCAGACAGTGATCTTCATGTCGGGGTGATTTTACTTCCCTGGGAACATTTTTGGCAAGGACTGGAGACATTTTTTGTTGTCATAACTGGGGTTGCAACTGGTTAGAGGGCAGGGATACTGCTAAACCTTCTGCAATTCACAGGATACCCACCTCCATAACAAAATTTTCCCCACCTTTTCCCCTAAGGACAAGGTGGAGAAATTCTCTTGAGAGAATTCTCTCTTGAGAACAAGAGAATCTGTGAAACTTATGGTTACAGATGGGTTCCCCAGGCCAAAAAAAAAAAAAAAAATAGTCTTTGATTTAAATCTTTTCATATTCCCCACCACTGCTTTAAGTTTTACATCTCCCCCACTTTGCTATGAGCCATGAATTTTCAAGCTCTTTCACGTTAAGGTGTTAATGACTTAATATATTAATCTAGATTTAGGCTATTTGAGAAAGGGAATTAGGCTATTTGTCTGGAAATACTCCAGACAAAGAAATGAATTTCTAACAGTAAAGTTTTAGGGCCCACTCTTTGGGACCCCATGGACTGTGGCCCTCCAGGCTCCTCTGTCCATGGAATTCTCCAGGCAAGAATACAGGAACTAATACTTTGGATTCAACTTACCTTTGTGGCTGATTAAGTAAATAAAACTTTATCACTTTGTGTTTAAACCATTGTAATGACATTATCATTGTAAACGTCTTCATAGTATGAACACAGCGCTGAGAAAGATTTCAGCTTTCTTGGCTTCTTCCCTCAACCCATGCAATTCAGTAGGTCACCGTTCCGTTTACTAAGTGGAGCTTTGCAGAACTAAAGACTTAGGGTCAGCTTCAGAAAGATTTTCCTTCTATCCTCAGGAAAGAACATGTTCCCCTAGAGTTTAAGATAGAGCAGATTTTCATAAAAATATAGCCTTGGATCAGACTTCCCTGTCCTTTGAGGACTCTGTATTGTGGACTATGAATACAACTTCACAGCCTCATGCTTCAGGATTGTCATAACTTCAAGTGCTTTGAGACACCCCTGCACCATTGGGAGGACTCTTTGTACCACCTGCAGATCCTTCTGCTATCCCACTCCAAGGATACCCTATTCTAGCTATATTGGTACAAAAAAAAAAAAAAAAAAGAAAGAAAGGATAAGCCCACTAGCCTAAAAAGATGAGCGCCTCTCTTCATCAGTGTGGGTTTGCCTTATTCTCCCTTCTCCAATAACCCAGCATTAAATTCACCAACCAGTGAGTACCTGCAGTAGACAGTATCGGAATGCAGAGATGAATATGAGAGTCCCACTCAAAGAGATGTCCAAGCAAGTGCATTGTTCCTGCATTGCCTGCCTGCAGAACATTCTTCCTTTATGGCATGTGGCCCTGGTTGTTGCAGTTCAAGGTAATCAGGCTTCTTTGAAAGTTACCTGCCCGTCTGTTTGGTCATGCACGCTTAGCGGTTCTGTCGAGTCTAACTCTTTGCGACCCCAGGGACTGTAGCCCACCAGGCTCCTGTGTCCGTGGGATGTTTTGGTCAAGAATGCTGGAATGGATAGCCATTTCCTTTTCCAGGGGATCTTTCCCACCGAGGGATTGAACTCATTGGCAGGCAAGTTCTTTACCACTGAGCCCCCTGGGAAGCCTCATTAACAACAGCAGACTAAGTATTAATGCCGGGAAATCACCAAGATCTTGCCTAGGTTTTCCACTCAATATCTAGATTTCTACACTATGACCACACCAAACAGAGTATGCAGTGAAAAATAGTAGGGCATCCTAAAAATTTCTGTTAAATGAGTAATGATTTAATAACTTTCTTTTTCAAGTGCCATCAGTAAGAAATTGTACAGTTTTATGAGAAACCTTGATTTATTGGTACTGAAGATTGCCTTGGCGCAGCCAGTTTGCCTCATAATTTGTGGGAAAGAAACAAGATTAAAAAATTTTTTGAAGGGAAAAAATGAGTTAAGAAAAACTGGCAACAGGGCTTGTGCAATATTAATTGTAACTGAGCAAAGAATATCCCTGCTGGATCTAGGGCACCTTTATATACTCTGTGCCCTAATAAAACTAGTGTCTCCCGAGTATCTGATGTCTGATCATTGTCTTTAGTCAAATGGATCCAATGAGTAGTGAATGTTAAAATGATATTCTCAGTAATTATAAGAAAACAAGATACAGAAGATCATAGAGCAACACCTGTAAACAAAATAGCCTGAGAAAGGGGCCCAGTTGTTCCCTTCTCAAGTAGGATTTGATGAGATGGTTGGAGGAGTGCAGGGTGATGTGGGGAAGTGAATATAAGTGATGCATAAATAAAGTAAAATCCTGAAATATTTCATCGTATTAATTTCAAAGACAAAGGCTTTCCAGAGTATTGAACACTTATTATAAGATCTAAATACAGAAACTAAATACAGGGACTAAATATAGGATCTAAATACAGGGACTCTGCTGATGGTGCAGAGGTTACGACTCAGCGTTTCCAATGCTGGGGGCATGGGTTTGATCCCTGGTGGGGAAACTAAGATCCCATATTCCAGGGACAAAAATAAATAAATATAGTGAAAAAGACAGCTGACCAGGACTCTACTTCTAAAAGATCAGTTTACAGTAGTTCAACCCTGGTGACTTAGTGGTCAAAATCCATCTGCCAGTGCAAGAGACTTGAGTTTGATCCCTGGGTCGGCAAGATCTCCTGGAGAAGGAAATGACAGCCCAGTCTAATATCCTTGCCTGGGAAATGCCATGGACTGGGGAGACTGGGGCTACAGTTCATGGGATCTCAAATGAGTCAGACACAACTTTATGACTAAATAACAGTAGTTCAACCTAGGATTATAGGGTTTCAAAAAGATGCAAAGTCTAAGCTATACACTCAGCAATAGTGTGTAACAATGTTATTTGCTACTTAAAATGCTCCTACATTTTGATGTGCTTGAAAAATAGTTTGCTTCTTTTTGCTGTGCAGAAAAAAAATGTGTTCTAACATTATTAATACTATATCTGCAGAAGGCTTATATTACTAAGAATATGTAATTGCTTTTGTTACCAATAAATCAAGGTTAATAGTTAGGCAGTTTGGGGAAGTTGCTTAGATTTCTCATGTTCCATTTGAAAGCAAAGTTATTAAATCATCACCCATTTGTTATGAATTTATAAAGTACTACAGTTTCAGTGACATACCGTGTGTACTTCAAACACAAAAGGCCAGATTTTCTACTCAGAATCTTTCAAGAGTCATGTGTATGGTCAAGGATCTAAGAAACTGTGGACAATATTTCTGCAGGTTTTACAATATTTTGAGGTTAGAGGAAGGTAAAGACCATCTGATCAGCCCTCAAAAGATCAAGGCAGCCACAAGGAGCCGGACTCTCTAGAGCTATCCATTTCCTGCAGGTTTAAGCACTATGTCGTTTCTTAATTATGTTTACTTTAATGCACCCACTAAGAGTTTTCTGAAGATTTGAAGACTTGCTTTTGCTCTTCAGTCACTAAATCTTGTCCAGCTCTTTTTGACCCTATGGACTGCAGCATGCCAAGTCCTCCCTTTCCTTCACCATCTCCTGGAGTTTACTAAAAAACTCATGTCCATTGCATTGGTGTTGCCACCAAACCATCTTATCCTCTGTTGACCCCTTCTCCTGCCCTCTATTTTTTCCAGCATCAGGGTTTTTTCCAATGAGTTGGCTCTTCACATCAGGTGGCTAGAGTATTAGAGCTTCAGCTTCAGCATCAGTCTTTCCAATGAATATTCAAGATTGATTTCCTCTAGGATTGATTGATTTGATCTTGCTGTCTAAGGGACTCTCAAGAATCCTCCAACACCACAACTGTCTGTTCTCTTTGGGGACGGATTTAACTATTTAAAAAGAAAAAAAAAAAACAGGTTTTTTTTTTTTTTCACATTGATCTCAAATGTTTCTATTCCAGTCATTATAAATGTCAACACTGATCCTAAACTACACCGTAAGGGCAAATTTTAAAACATGCATGTGGGTGTCTGTTGCAATACTTGGTTCTTCAGAGGCAACTCTTGCAATAACTGTAGACAGTACGGACCTGTCATTGCACATGTCGCCACTCTTGACCTTGCAGCTTTTCTCTATGGGCTAAATGACTGCATTTTTCCCATCATTTAGAATCAACTCTCCTCTCTAGCTTGCGGGTAACTTTAATAACAGGTTGGTTCCTCTGTTCTCAACATAACTTCATTTTGTTTAGATGCATTCAAAGCTTGACATTCAGGATAACAACAATAACCCAGTGGTTTCTGATCTATTAAGTGGAGACCTTCTCTTTAAATCATATTTTTAATTAAACAAAATTTTCTTGGACAACTTCTATGTTCTGGACACTGTGCACTGTGTTGGAGGTACAATAATGAACCACGACATATAGCCTCTGTTGCGGTGAGACAACGTTAGATGAAATGCACCAATAGACATCAATTACTACTTGTGGTAAGTGAAACAGAAACAAACAACAACAAAAAAAAACCATTAGGTGCTTTAAATAAGAATAATTAGGAGGGATCTGATTTAGATTTTTGAAGTCAGGAAAGTTTGCTTTAAAGAAAGGACAATGAATCTGAGACAAGAAAAATGAATAAGATCATTGTTGCCATTATGTCAGTTAATAGATTATGCTGCTGCTGCTGCTAAGTCACTTCAGTTGTGTCTGACTCTGTGCGAACCCATAGATGGCAGCCCACCAGGCGCCCCCGTCCCTGGGAGTCTCCAGGCAAGAACACTGGAGTGGGTTGCCATTTCCTTCTCCAATACATGAAAGTGAAAGTGAAGTCACTCAGTCGTGTTCGACTCTTCATGACCCCATGGACTGCAGCCTACCAGGCTCCTCTCTCCATGAGATTTTCCAGGCAAGAGTACTGGAGTGGGGTGCCATAGCCTTATGTCAGTTAATAGATCATACAGGCAGATTAATTTTCAAAGCAGCTATATCAACATGTGGACGCATTTTGACCTTGTATACTCGTATGTCGCTTATGGGTGACATAAGTAAATGTCACCCATTTACTTATTCTTCAAAAAATATTTATTGAGCACCATCACCTTACAATAAATAAGTACAAACAAACAAAGATACATATTTTAAACATACATGCTAAACCCATATGAGACTCCCTCTGTCTGGATGGTATATAGGCTAATGTAATTCCTGCCCTTGACTTTTCAAAAAGTTCTTAGAGAAGCAAGGCAGTAGAAGACAAATTATTCCCTTTATAAGCCTTTCCAGGAATCTTGCCCAGGAAAGAAGTCAATCTCACTGGCTGCTGGTTGTCAAAATCTCCCTTACTCATCTTGTTGCAAATCACATTAACATTTCTCTCCTCTTAATCTCCTCACACTCATTCCTTCATTGGTTTATTTCACTTTTGATCTTGGAACTCTAGATCAAGGCAACTTTTCTGTAAGTTAGGGTGTTTCCACTTCCAGACAAAAGGGCTGCAAAGATCTGGTCGATCAGGTAGAAAAAAGCAACCCCTCCTCGGGGCTGTCAGAGTCCCACTGTAGGAATGATGGCCTGCCCACCGGCAGAGAGTTGGTTATATTTCAGCCTTTGCTAAACTCCCTCCTTCTGCCGCCCTTGTGCTTGGCTCTCGCCCTAAGGAGCTCAGTTCATTTTCCTCCCTGTACCACAAAGATCACAGAAAATGATTTACCATTTTCATTTGTAAGCTCTTTCTGTATAGCAGTCTGGAACACTGGCTTTGTCTTAAGTTTAATTTTTGCCCCTTGGAACAGGTCATCTGATCATTTCGAATCTGACTTCTAGTGTATGTATAATGGGGATATTAATGAGTACTTACTCCAAAAGAATGTCTGTAAAGATTACATGAGATCATTCATATAAAGCACTTAGCACAATGCCTGGAACTTTGTAAGAATCCGATAAATCATAGCTGTTATTACTTCTGGTCCCTGGAAGGCAACCGTCTGAGCCAAGAAAGCAGAACAGCCAAAGTTTCACTTTCATTTATTCGTACATCTTATATTTCACTCCCAACCTACTGACGAAGGTTTTCCATGTTTAAAATACTAATAAACTGGAAAGAAATAGCCACTGAGGACTGCGACACATTTGTCTTCTGTGCTCAGTCATGTCTGACTCTTTGCGACCTCATGGACTGTAGCCCACCAGGGTCCTCTGCCCATGGGATTCTCCAGATGAGAATAGTAGAGTGGGTTGCCATTTCCTACTCCAGGAATCTTCCTGCCCAAGGGACTGAACCTGTGTCTCCCACAGCTCCTGCATTGCAGGTGGGTTCTTTTACCACTGAGCCACTGGGGAAGTCCATATTATGTCACCCAGTAATATAATGTTATTATACCAAGAATGCTCAAACTAGAAATTCACCCCTTCTGTGATTATTCTCTTCTAAAGAGAATTAAGACAGCCACTGTTCCTTAATGCATTCAGGCCACCATAACAAAAGTGTCGTAGAGTGGATTACCAACAACAGTAATCTATTTGTCACAGTTCTGAAAGTGGGAAAGTCCAAGATCAAGACACCAGCAGATCTGGTGTCTGGTCTGGATCCATGTCCTGATTCATAGAAGATTCTGTTCACACATGGCAGAAGGGGCAAGGGAGCTCTCTGGAGCCCCTTTTATAAGGGCATTGATCTCATTCATGAGGGCTTTGCCTTCATGACTTAATCATCTTCCAAAGGATCCAACCTCCAAATAACATCATGTTTAGGATTAGATGTTAACACTTTAAGAATTTAGGGTAAGTGACATGTTCAGTCTATAGTAACAATTTTAGTCCTATTGGCACAGTTCCTAATTCTTGGGAAAATAACCTTACTTCCTCTGTATTTCCTTCCATCTTGGGGCTACATGCTCAAAATTTGAGTTTTAGGAGTTACCAAACCCTCTTCTGGAGAAGGAAATGGCAACCCACTGCTGTATTCTTGCCTGGAGAATTTCATGGACAGAGGAGCCTGGCAGGCTGCAGGCCATGGGTCAAAAAGAGTCAGGCACGACTGAGCGACTTTCACTCACTCACTCACTCAACCCTCTTGAGCCCTTTCACCTCCAATTCTTGTAACATGAATGTATCCATTTCCTTAATTTTACACCCCACACGTACCAGCTTCCCCCCATCCCCAATCTTTTAAAAATCTTCCAAAGCAATATAGACACGTTCTTCAATGATTCCCCCGACTTTCTCCCCTGCAACTAAATCCTCCTTGTTCTTCAGAATTGAGGTAATAGCAGCAATTTTCCAACTTACTTCTCCTGTTTGGAAAAATTTTTTTTAAAAATTGTAAAAAAAGTTGGTAAAAAATGTATCAAAATATTCTACTTGCAGCCCAATGATACTCCAGCAGATGATCAAGGGATTGAATCCCAGCAAAGAATCTTTCTTTGGCCCCAGTTTAATGGCCTGTGTTTATGAAGAAGCATCTTCCTTCCATCTAATCAAGTTACCTATGGTTTGCTGCAATAAAAATAATTGTACACTCTCTTTACCTACTCCCATACATTTTCTGACATGCTTCTATTTTTGGTCTTATAGATCTCTGAGGAATTATATATTCTTAATTGTCTTAGACATGATTGTTTTAGTAGAATTTGAACTAGGTTTTTATGCCCATCTTTGCCTAAAGATGGGTAAAATAAAGGACAGAAACAGCAGAGACCTAGTGAACACTGAAGAGATCAAGAAGAGATAGAAAGAATACACAGAAGAACTGTACAAAAAAGATCTAAATGAACCAGATTACTGTGATGGTGTTGTCAGTCATCCAGAGCCAGACATTCTGAAGTGAAAAGTCAAGTGGGCCTTAGGAAGCACTGCTGTTAATAAAGCTAGAGGATGCAATGGAATTCCAGTAGACTTATTAAAAACCCTGAAGGATGATGTCACCAAGGTATTACATTCAATATGTCAGCAAATCTGGAAGACCCAGCAGCGGCCACAGGACTGGAAAAAGTTAATCCTCATCTCACTTCCCAAGAAGAGTAATACCAAAGAACGTGCTAACCATTGGGCAGTTACATTCATCTCCCTTGCTAGTAAGGTCATGCTTAAAATCTTGGATGCTAGGCTTCAGCATTACATGAACCAAGAACTTCCAGATGTCCAAGATGGGTTTAGAAAGGGCAGAGGGACCAGAGATGTGGATGGTGGATGGTGGATCATAAAGATAGGGAATTCCAAAAAAAAAAAAAAATCTACTTCTGTTTCATTGACTACACTAAAGTCTTTGTGTGGATCATAACAAACTGTGGAAAGCTTTAAAGAAATGAGAATACCAGACTATCTTACCTGTCTCCTGAGAAACCTGTAGGCTGATCAAGAAACAACAGTTAGAACCCTGTGTGGAACAACTGATTGTTTCAGGATTGAGAAAGGACTGGATTGAGGACTGAGGATTGAGAAAGACAGCAGGGCTGTCTGCTGTCCCCCAGTTCGCTTAACCTACACGCCGAACACACCATGAGAAACGCCGGCTGATGAATCACAAGCTGGAATCAAGATAGGTGGGAGGAACATTAACAACCTCAGACGTGTGGATGATACACTCTAATGGCAGGAAGCTAAGAGGAACTAAAGAGCCTCTTGATAAGGGTGAAAGAGCCGGTTTAAAACTAAAAGTTTAAAAAAAAAAACCCTAAGATCATGGCATACAGCCCCATTCAGTTCAGTTCAGTTCAGTTGCTCAGTCCTGTCTGATTCTTTGTGACCCCATGAATCACAGCACACCAGGCCTCCCTGTCCATCACCATCTCCTGGAGTTTACTCAAACTCATGTCCATCAGGTCGGTGATGCCATCCAGCCATCTCATCCTCTGTCATCCTCTTCTCCTCCTGCCCCCAATCCCTCCCAGCATCAGGGTCTTTTCCAATGAGTCAACTCTTCATATGAGGTGGCCAAAGTATTGGAGTTTCATCTTTAGCATCATTCCTTCCAATGAACACCCAGGACTGGTCTCCTTTAGGATGGACTGGTTGGACCTCCTTGCAGTCCAAGGTACTTTCAAGAGTCTTCTCCAACACCACAGTTCAAAAGCATCAATTCTTCGACACTCAGCTTTCCTTATAGTCCAACTCTCACATCCATATATGACCACTGGAAAAACCATAGCCTTGACTAGATGGACCTTTGTTGGCAAAGTAATGTCTCTGCTTTTGAATATGCTGTCTAGATTGGTTATAACTTTTCTTCCAAGAAGTAAGCATCTTTTAATTTCGTGGCTACAGTCACCATCTGCAGTGATTTTGGAGCCCCCAAAACTAAAGTCAGCCACTGTTTCCACTGTTTTTCCATCTATTTCCCATGAAGTGATGGGACCAGATGCCATGATCTTAGTTTTCTGAATGTTGAGCTTTAGGCCAACTTTTTCACTCTCTTCCACTTTCATCAAGAGGCTCTTTAGTTACTCTTCACTTTCTGCCATAAGGGTGATGTCATCTGCATATCTGAGGTTATTGATATTTCTCCCGGCAATCTTGATTCCAGCTTGTGCTTCTTCCAGCCCCATTACTTCTTGGCAAGTAGAAGAGGAAAGGAAAAATGGAATTAGTGATAGATTTCTTCTTCTTGGGCTCTAAGTTCTCTGTGGATGGTGACTGCAGCCATGAAATCAGAACATGATTGCTTCTTAGCAGGAAAGTAATGAGATACCTAGACAGATTACTGAAAAGCAGAGACATTACTCTGTCAAGAAAGGTCTGTGTAGTCAAGGCTGTGGTCTTCCCACTGGTCATGTATGGTTGTAAAGAAAGCAGAGTGCCAAAGAATTGATGCTTTTGAACTGTGTGCTGGAGAAGACTCCTAAAAGTCCCCAGGACAGCAAGGAGATCAAACTAGTCAATCTTAAGGGAAATAAACTCTAAATACTCATTGGAAGGACTGATGCTGAAGCTCCAGTATTTCGGTCACCTGATGTGAACAGCCAGCTCACTGGAAAAGTCCCTGATGCTGGGAAAGGAGAGCCAAAGGAGAAGAGGACATCAGAGGATGAAACGGCGGGATGGCATCACTAATGCAATGGACATTAACTTGGGCGAACTTCTGGAGATGGTGAGAGACAGGGAGTCCTGGCATGCTGCAGTCCATGGAGTCGCAAAACGTCACACACAATTAGGCAACTGAATAACAACAGCAACAACAATGCTAATGGTAAAGAACCTGCCTGCCACTGCAGGAGACATAAGAGACAGGGGTTCAACCCCTGGGCTGGGAAGATCCCCTGGAGGCGATCATGGCAACCCACTCCAGCATCTTTGCCAGGAGAATCCCATGGGCAGAGGAGCCTGGAGAGCTACAGTCTATGGACTGGCAAAGAGTCAGATATGACTGAAACAACTTAGCATGCATAGATATGAAAAGAGCCTAATGGGCTTTTGTAAGCAAACCATAGGAAGTACAAGAGTGCCTGGCATTGAGTTCAGATGTCCACAGAACTCTTCGGGTTTCACCTCTGAAGACTCTTTCAGCAGTGTGGTATTCTGTAGTGAATTCTTTGACTTGCTGCTTCTGGGACTAAAAGCCTTATTCTCCAGTTGCTTTAACTGTCAGCCATCTTCAGGAATTGCCTTGTACCTAACACAAATTCATGCCCACTTTCCAGGGAAGCCCACATCCAATGAGTGATCTGTGCAAGTAGTATAGAGGCTTGATCTCTTATACTACTTCAGGATAACTTTGAAGATCAAGCCTCCTTTCAGAGCTCACCATGTGGCCCGCCAAGTCCTTCACTGAGGGTATATTTCAGCTCAACATTTCCCACTGCTCAATTCTGCTTCTTTTCTTTTTTCCCCCACTATTGACCCCAAGAGTACTTCCTAAAAAAAAACCTGCAACCAGCGAGTCTCTCTCTCAGTATCTACCCTTCAATAAGTTTCCACCTTTCCATCTTTGACATCTTTGAGGAGAAGGACTTCTATTTGCTAACTCTGTTGTAACAAATCTTGAAAAAGACTCTCATTGACCTTTAATGTTGTTCAATTTTGTGACCTGGACTGCCCTCTTTGCCCCAGGCTACCACACTGGACAGCACAGCTCTGGACCACTGTGGCCTGGCATCTGAGACGTGATTGGTCCAGCCTGAGGCAGGTGTCCACCCTTATACCAGGGTCTCTGGGCAGTGAGATGAAATTAGGCACCTGCCTTTTGGATCTCAAGGGTTGGAGTAGAGGAACTGGTTTCATAGATGAAGAGAGTAGCACAGACATGGCACTGGCAAGACCCATGGGAGCCAGATACTCTTCTGCCACTCTGCATGCCTCTGTTTCCATTGAACAGATAGTCTCTCCCATCACCTAATTCCAATCTTGAGTCCCAACAGAGCATAGGTGATCACATCCCTGTATTCTCAAGTTCATGCTCTTTGTTACTGAGACATATATTGCCACTGAAACATGTCAGTACTTGTTTATTTTGTTATTCTTCAGAAGGTATGCAAATTCCACCTTTATTTTGCCCTAGTAAAGCAATATATATATATTTAGTCTTCCTTTTGGCATGTCCTCCAAAAGTTTGTGCTAACCCAGACTTACTACACAGACTCATGTTGGGTCAGGTCCATGTTTATTTGTAAATATATGCCCATTGGTTATGATGCGTAGCCAGCATTAGGAAGGACTATCTTACTGCCTGTTCATCCTACCTGGGTGATTATTATTGTGAATTCTGACCCGCCGCCCAATGTTTAACTGAATCATATCTCAAAAAATTTCCAAATAAATGTGCCCAGGTCCCAGGCACAATCCCTTGACTATCACCAGGGGCTTGACTAGGAAAGTGGGCTTGAGAGTATCCTGAATACTGAAAGGGTGCTGTCCACACAAAGGAGTCAGCTGAAGGCTGAAGGCAGTTTCAGGACTAAGCCAGGCATCACATTCTCTGAACATTTAGACCTTGATATGCTGATTGTGGTTGTTGTTGTTTAGTTACTAAATCATGTCTGACTCTTGCCTGTGGGATTTCTCAGGCAAGAGTAGTGGAGTGAGTTGCCATTTCCTTCTCTAGGGGACCTTCCCGACCCAGGGATTGAACGCACATCTCCTGCAGTGGCAAGTGAATTCTTAATCACCGTGTCACCTGGGAAACCCCTGATATGCTGATTACTCCTGTCTAAATTCAAAAGGATCCCTAAAGCCCAAAGAGATCAAGATTGGCCCTAAACCTCAATGCAGGGGAAATAAAGTTTGAATCTTTGTGCATCATTTCACCCAATGGATGTACTCTGCCAACTCATCCTTATTCTTTCTACCCATTTGTCAGAGTCTGCTCTTCTAAATCCCACGTACAGTACATTGTTAATAGCTGTTACATTATTTAAAAGTTAAATTTATTTTAGCTGATCTCAAAGGGGGGATGTGTGTCTTATCTTAGAAATCTGGGGATTTGCTTCTGAAATTATATTGAATGAGACTGGTTCTGAGGAAAAGGAAAGTAAAAGAAAATGCCACCCAAAACTTTAAAGCCCCCAATCTGCTTCTGATAGGATAATTTTTTCAGTAATAAGAAAACCATTAAACAACCACATTCATAAAGCTCTTATTGTATGTTGAAGATCATAGTAAATATTTCCCATGTATTTTTGCATTTTCCCCTTGAAACAATTCTGTGAGGTGGTTAGATCTTTCACTTAGCTCCATTTTGCTTCTGAGAAGTCAAATAACTTTCCTAAACACTTTTGAACTCCCAGTCAGTTAATGGCAGGGACAAGAATTGAACTTGACTCCCAATACAGGAGCACTTAGCCACTGACTTGGACTTCCTTTTGGCCTGCCCAGGGCATAAGCTTGTTTACCAATCTTTGTAAAGAACTGCACTAAAGGGCTTTTTTTCTGTGTTTGGAAGATTTTCAATTCTATTGATATAATAACTTGTTCATTAAAGTGGCCAAAAGTTATTTTCCAAGCTGTGTGAATAAGACAAGAAGAGCAAGTTTCCTTGAATGGGTAGCTGTTCATAAAGTTTATGTTATATGTTTGTGTTATGCTCATTGGACCATGATAATTAAAATGAAATAAAGAAAAATTTCCTGTCAAACTCCTTTTTCTACTCTTTTTTGTTTATTGGTTTAATCTTTGAATTACAACACATACTTAAATCAGTAATTTTAATATTTTAGGATGATGGATTCCTTTGGGATGGATAAAAGATATGAAATATTTTTATATAAAAAGTCTTATATTCACATGCTTACAAAAGCTATCTAATCTCAGAAGTTTCATAGAAGCCCTAAAAAAGCCTGTATGTGGAGTCTTGAGAGTCCAAGGGATCCACTTTAACTACTTCTAATTTGATAAAATAAGCCCAAATATCTCTCCTGTATCCAAGGAAATACCAGAAATGAGAGACCCAGAAAGCATCCTCTTCTCTCTCCACCTCCTGAGCTTTTCAGGATGCAACTCAAGAAGAACCAGCTCATCCTCAAGGCCACCATGCCGAGGTACACAAGCTGGGCCCTGGGCAAGGGTGGGTGGCCAAGGAGGCAAACAGAAACTGCATTTCCATTTGTATCTTGCTTGCTGACCATGAACCCTAGCACTGGACTGCATCCACCAAGAGTAAGCACCTTTCTTGGTTTGCACAAAGTTGTTTGCATATGGCCAGCCACTGTCCTACCTGACCATCTACACCCTGGACCCTGAGGCAACCAGAAATGCCCTGACTCTGGAGAAAGATCCTCCAATTGTAAAGTCAAAAAACCCCTCACAGACAAAACTGAATCACTTTGAGTGTGTGTGTGGTCAGTTGCTTCACTCGTTTCTGACTCTATTCCACCCCATGGACTGCTCCCAGAGGAGCCCACGAGGCTCCTCTGTCCATGGGATTCTCCAGGAAAGAATACTGGAGCGGGTTGCTATGCCCTCCTCCAGGGAATTTTCCTGATCCAGGAACTAAATCCACATCTCCTGTGTTTCCTGCATTGCAGGTGGATTTTTTTTTCCCACTGAGACACCTGGGAAGCTCCTGAATCACTTTGCTGTACCTGAAACTAATACAGCATTGTAAATCAACTCTACTTCAATTAAAAATATTTAAACACACAAAAGTTAACTCAAAGTGGATTAAAGACCTAAATACAAAACCTGAAACCATAAAAATCCTGGAAGAAAACAGAGGAATAATTTCTTTGACATTGTTCTTGGCAATAAGTTTGTAGTTATGACACCTAAACCACAAGGTGAAGGTGAAGTCACTCAGTCGTGTCCGACTCTTTGCGACCCCGTGGACTGTAACCTACTAGGCTTCTCTGTCCATGGGATTCTCCAGGCAAGAATACTGGAGTGGATTTCCGTTTCCTTCTCCAGGGGATCTTCCCGACCCAGGGATCGAACCCGGGTCTCCCACATTGGAGGCAAACGCTTTAACCTCTGAGCCACCAGGGAAGCCCAAAAGAAACAATCAGCAATGAAAAAAATATTTTTTTTCAAACCATGTATTTAATAAAGGCTAATACCCAAAATATATAAGGAACATATACAACTCAATAGTAAAACCAAGCAAATAATCTAATTAAAAATGAGTCATGAACCTGAATAGGTAATTTTCCAAATAAAACTCATAAATAGCCAACAGTTGCATGAAAAAACTGCTCAACATCATTAATCATGAGGGAAATGCAAGCTATAATGAGCTATGAGCTCAACCTATTAGAATAGCTACCATCAAAAAGACGAGAGAGGAGTCCTAGTAAGGATATGGAGAAAAGAAAACACTTGTATACTTTTGGTGGGACTGAAATGTGGTACAGCCATTATGGAAAATAGTGTGGAATTTCCTCAAATTTAAAAATAGAACTACCATTTGTTGTTGATCAGTGACTCAGTGGTGTCCAACACTTTACGACACCATGGACTTCAGCATGCCAGGCTTCCATGTCCTTCATCATCTCCTGGAGCTTGCTCAAACTCATGTCCATTGAGTCGGTGATGACAGCCAACCATCAGGTAATGCCCTTCTTTGGGACTGGAATGAAAACTGACCTTTTCCAGTCCTGTGGCCACTGCTGAGTTGTCCAAATTTGCTGGCATACTGAGTGCCGCACTTTCACAGCATCACCTTTTAGGATTGGGAATAGCTCAGCTAGAATTCCATCATCTCCACTAGCTTTGTTCATAGTGATGCTTCCTAAAGCCCACATGACTTTACATTCCAGGATGTCTGGCTCTAGGTTGGTGATCACACCATCGTGATTATATGGGTCATGAAGATCTTTTTTGTATAGTTCTTCTGTGTATTCTTACCACCTTTTCTGCTTCTGTTAGGTCGATACCATTTCTGTCCTTTGTGCCCAACTTTGCATGAAATGGCCCCTTGATATTTTTAATTTTCTTGAAGAGATCTCTAGTCTTTTCCATTTTATTGTTTCCCTCTACTGCTTTGCACTGTTCACTTAGGAAGGCTTTCTTATCTCTCCTTGCTATTCTTTGTAACTCTGTATTCAGACGGGCACATCTTTCCTTTTCTCCTTTGCCTTTCACTTCTCTTCTTTTCTCAGCTATTTGTAAAGCCTCCTCAGACAAGCGTTTTGCCTTTTTGCATTTCTTCTTCTTGAGGATGGTTTTGATCACTGCCTCCTGTACACTGCTATGAAACTCTGTCCATACTTCTTCAGGCACTCTGGCTATCAGATCCAATCCTTTGAATCTATTTGTCACTTCTAATGTATAATTGAACTACCATACAAACCAGTAATTTTACATCTGGGTATATATCTGAAGGAAGTAAAATCCTTATCTTGAATAGATAGCCCCATTTGCCCTACCCATGTTCATTACAGCACTATTCAGAATAGCCAAGACATGGGAATGAACTTGATGAAGAAAATATGCATATAAAGAAATGTATACATACAGGTATATGTATAAAGGTATGCATATATACAAATATATATATATATACAGAAAGATATGTATACACAAAGATGTATGTGTTGAAGGTGGTCAAAATATGCAAAATTCCAGTAATAAGTAAGTTCTGGGGACTGTAATGTACAGCATGGTGACTGTTGTTATCAATTCTGCCTTGCATATTTGAAAATTGCCAAGACAGCAGATCTCAAATGTTCTCATCATAAGAAGAAGCTTTAATGAGGTGATGGATGTTAAATAAACTTGTGGTAATCAGTTCAGAGCAGTCACTCAGTTGTGTCCGACTCTTTGTGACTCCATGGACTGCAGCACGCCAGGCTTCCTTTCCATCATCAACTCCCAGAGCTTGCTCAAATTCATGTCCATTGAGTCAGTGATGCTATTCAACCATCTCATCCTCTGTCATCCCCTTCTCCTCCTATCTTCAATCCGGGTCTTTTCCGATGAGTCAGTTCTTCGTATCAGGTGGCCAAAGTATTGGAGTTTCAGCTTCAACATCAGTCCTTCCAGTGAATATTTAGGACTGATGATTTCCTTTAGAATTGACTGATTTGATCTTCTTGTAATCCAAGGTAATCTCAAGAGTCTTCTCCAACACCACAGTTCAAAAGCATCAATTCTTAGGCACTCAGCTTTCTTTATGGTCCAACTCTCACATCCATACATGACTACTGGAAAAATCAGTTCCCAATATATGCAGATACCAAATTATTACATAGTAGACCTTAAACATTTACAAAGCTATATTTCAATTATCTCAGTTAAACGTGAATATTTTATTGGAGTACAATTGCTTTACAACATGCTAGTTCCTGGTGTACAATAAGGATGCTCAGATATAAGTTTACATATATCCTCACCCTCTTAAACCTCCTTCCCACCGCAAGCCCCTCGCCTCCCATCCCTCTAGGTCAGCACCAAGCACCAAGCCGAGCCCCCTGTGTTATATAGCAGCTTCTCAACTTGCTATCTGTTTTACACATGGTAATGTGTACATGTCAATCCTACTCTCCCAGATCACCCCACCCTCCCTTCCCCCTCGTGTCCACATGTCCATTGTCTATGTCTGCATCACTATTCTGAAACTGGAAGGTCTTTAAATTAAAAAATTTAAAAGCCTCTGTTCAGCTTGCTTATAGCTTCCTCCCTCCCAATCTGAGACTTCAGGCCAGTTGGCATCTGAAACGTTGCTCAGTCCCTAAAGCCAGCTTCCTTGTATCCAGTCTCCACTCTGCACTAGAGCAGTGTCAAGATGGTCATATAATATTCTTTTTATGAATTTTCATCATAGACACAATTTGCTAACAGTCATTCTTTATACTGTGTTTGCTTTGGCCCGAAGCCTTTAGACTTTTCTTTCCCACCCACTTATTCATCACAGCTTATATCCAAGTAATATTTTTGTAATGCAGTTTTGTAATGTCATTTCCTTCTAATGAGTCAGACTGGATTCCATTTTCCAGCAGTGGAACCTGCCTGGTGAAGATTTTCATATCTAGAATGGTGTTAATACAGTTCTCAGCAGAGTTCATCAGCTCTGAGAGTGCCAAGGATCTGATCTGAGACTTTCATTCATGTCACAAATATTTCTGGAACACCTACTATGTATCAAGCATTGGAAAACTCAGTGGAGGATAGAGGTAAGAATACCTGATAATGTCCATCATGGAAAAGCTATCATATGGCCAATGTGATTACACTAGATAGAAAAGACCCAGGGGCTTGCTGGTAAACCCTTCTCAAGAAGAGATAAGCACTGGACCACATACATGTCGGAACTTTAACTCCTCTGGTTTGACTTGTGTAACAATAGCTCTATATTAACATGAAGAGTAACCTGGATGGTTTAGAGAAACCTGCATATGGGCAAGAGAAGAATCCAAATGGCCTCTGAGGTCTCTTTCAACCATAATAGCATGGACAGCCAAGTCAATCTTCTGTAGTTTCATCATGCATTCGGTGGAGGAAGAAGCTGAAGGAGACTTAACTTTTATTGAATCTACTTATTTAAGTTACAGAATTGAGATATGGGTTATGTTGACAGCCTGCCAATTCAAGATCTCTGCTTCTGACCGAATAAGGACCCTGAACTAAGCTTCAGGGCAGTGGAACAGGAGGAGAACAGCACCTTCCTAAAGCACCTTATTTGATATTCACACCTCATTCCATTTCTGCTTCCATTGTCTGGCCCCTAACCTCCGATTTGCCTTCCGTGGTCTTCTAGGCTTTTGTCTGTTTGCCTGTCCCTCCAGAGTCTGACCTTCTGTGCTGTTTTGTCATCTCGCCTTGCACAAAGGATTGTGAGAGAAAAACAGCTTTTCTGAGTTGCTGTCTGAGCCTTTTATAGGATGACAATCCTTCTCACACCCAGAGTACTGACATTTAGGTAAGGACCTGAGTTTAGGATCTCCGCCCCAAGTTCCCCCTTAGATTTGCCTGAGACTTTTTTTAGCTTTAGTTCTGTCTCTGATGCTTATTTCTGTCTCTGATGGGTCTGTGCTGCTGTGAGCTTTCCTCTCACTCTGGGGAGTGGGGGCTACTCTCTAGCTGAGTGAGGCGGCTTCTCACCGTGCTGGTGGCCTCTCTTGTTGCGGAGCGGCAGCTCTAGGCACGGGCTCCAGTAGCTGTGGTTCTTGGCTTCAGCTGTTGTGGCTCCCAAGCTCCAGAGCACAGGCTCAGTAGTTATAATGCACAGGCTTGTTGCTCTGAGGCATGTGGGATATTCCCAGACCAGGGATCACTGAACCTATGTCTCCTGCATTGACAGGTAGATTTTTTACCACTGAATCACAAGGGAATCCCTGGGACACTTTTTAAAATAACCACTTAGATCTGAACTCATGAAAAGTGAGTGGACTCTGCCCCAGTCACTTATAAGTAGCGAGTGCTTCCCTGCTCTCCGTCACCTGTGGACTGCCCTTCCCCACAGCTCATTGCTTCATTCCTGGAATCTATAAGTAATAAATCTAAGTAATGAATCTTATGACTTGACTTCTTTGGTGTGAAAGCGCTGAAACTCTGCCTCCAGTCAAAATGGCCCCAGGGTTTTCATCTCCTCAAAGTGAGAGCACAGATGCTGAGGGAGCTACCTGCCAACTCCATCTGGTGTCTTGTGCCCCTCATTCAGCAGATCATAATATGCATATGCTTAATTCAATACACCAGCTACGGACCCCAGCACAGGGGTGTGTCTCTTTTTCTTGACTTGGTCGGTCCTTGGCACTCATTTCCTCCAAATGCCTCTCCAACTTTTCTCACCAGTTCTCCAAGGACAACACCAGTAGACAGTCCCTCTCATCCCCAGAATGTGTCATATCTTCCCTGGACTCAGGCTCAAATTTGGGATATCATGTTCTGTTACAAATGATGGTCATAATGACAAAAACACACTGCAATTAACTGTGAATGACGCTCCATTAGCTGAGCGTGGCTGCAAACTCAACTCTGTTGGCCATCTCCTTTGAAAACAGGATGGTACTGAGTGCCTGTTAATATTTACTCTTCATTCTATGCGAAAATATCTTCAAGGTAAGACAGTTTTTGAGCGCAGTGAGAAAACCGAATGCGTGACCATCCCAGTGTCTTTTGAGTGAACTTTGAGGCTGGACCAGGCTCCGTGGAGACATGTTCATTTCAGCCTTGGAGGAAAGAGGAAGTTATCACCGCGCAGCAGCCCTCCTGGCAGTTCTTGGTGGGGTGTTGATATGTCCCTGAGGCCAGTTTCTATGCCAATAATCTGTCATTTAGACTGTTGGTGAATTGTTCCAGAACAGGTCAAGCTATGCACACTTAGCATCATTTTTGACTGTTCAGGGCAGCTCAACAAAAGGAACATTTGCTCTGGTCCAGGGACATGGTACAAGGGGAAGAGGAGATGGAGAGAAGCAGGGAAGGAGACCAACAACTAAAATAGCCCAGTGAATGACCCTAATGCAGCATTCCAAAAATATTCTACTGGGTTACACTTTGAATAATGACTCTGTCTGGAAAAGAGAAAAATTAAGGGCCATAAAGCATTTATAGAAACGCTCCTGTCCTGATGAATAGATGAACAGTTAGATGGGACTTTGGAGGATTAGCGCAACAAATGCAGTCAATTTCCATTATAATCTTTTACTTGGAATTTCATGTAACCCATTTTTGTTGTTGTTTGGTTTCGGTACTGAGACATATAATATATTCCCTGAGGTTCATTTTGTTAGTAAAGAAAATAGGAAGATTTTCAATAGATCTAAGAAAGGTTAATCTTTTTCAATTGAAAGTTCCTATGCTTTCCTACAAGACTTAGTTTAATTAAAGAAGAGCTGGAGGCTCAGCACAAAAAACTCTGATTAAAAACTCCAGGGGGACCAAATCATAAGGAGATCCTCATAATATTGTGAGATTTAACTCCAGAAGCTCAATCAGATTCTCATATTAAATAACCCTCCATGGGTTTCCAGCAGGGGAAGGTGATGGAGAACCATTTAGAAACAGCCCAGAGCACTCCGTTCTTGTTCACAAGGCCTGCCCTCAGGGTAAGCCAGTTAACTAGAGCCGACCTGCTGGGCTGTTATCAGAACTTAAGTGGTGTGAGGAAGGGAATTTCCAACTCCTGTTGGAGATGTGTATAAGAGACAGGTTTTAGCATCTATGAGATACTTTTCTCACTGGGATGTAGACTTCTTAAAAATAAGAAACTTGTCTTAATTAACCTTTGATTTCTCAGTTTTTAGCATAATGTCTAGCTGACCATAAGAATTCAATAAATATTTATGAATATACTAAAAGATAGTTGAATGAAATAATTCACTATTGTGTTTAATTTTTGCTACAGTCCTTTGAGCTTTGATTTATATTCTGGATTTATATATGAAGAAATCAAGACATACAGATAGCAAATGACTTGTCCAAAATGACACAAGACAGAAGTAGAACCAAAATTCTAGATGAAGTTTTCTGTCTTTGGACAGATTTTTTTTTTTAACAGAAACCTGTGAATATATTACGGATAGGTAAGTTAGTTAGTGTTAGTTGCTCAGTCATGTCTGACTCTTTGAAACCCCATGTACTGTCGCCCTCTAGGCTCCTCTGTCCATGGGACTCTCCAGGTAAGAATACCGGAGTGGGTTGCCATTTCCTCCTCCAGGGCATCTTCCCAACCCAGGAATCGAACCTGCGTATTCTACATTGCAGACAAATTCTTTACTATCTGAGCTACCAGGGAAACCTGTGAATTATGTTATATTACATAGCAGAGGGGACTTTACCTCAAAACAAAGATATTGTATAAGATTATCTGGATGCAAGCTAACCGGACGGGTCCTCAAAAGCAGAGAGCTTCCTCCAGCTGGAGTGGGGGAAATGCAACAGAAAGAAGGTAGAGAGATGTAAAGCACAAGAGGAATCCAACCACTGCTGGAGATGATCACACGCAATGCATGGGAGGCAATGCCGACAGCCCACAGGAGGAGAGACAGGCCGTCAGCTGACAGCCAGCAAGGACATGAAGGTTTCATCCTTACGTTCACTAAACACTGAATTTGACCAACAATTTGGGCGGGTTGGAGGGCTTCCCAGGTTGGTCTGGTGGTAAAAATTCACCTGACAGTGCAGGAAACGCAAGAGACTTGAGTTCAATCCCTGGGTCAGAAAGATCCCCTGGAACAAGAAATGATAGATACTATACTGCAGTGTTCTTGCCTGGACAATTTCATGGGCAGAGGAGCCTGGCGGGCTACAGTCCGTGGAGCCAAAAGAGTCAGATACAACTGAAGTGACTTACACACATTTGAATGAGGTGGGCAGTAACCCCATCCCTAGAATCTCCATAGAAGAGTCGAATCCTGCCATGACTTTGATTTAAGCCTTTGGAGACCCTAAGTAGAGGACTCACTGGACTTTGACTTTTAGAAACTGTGAGATAATAAATGGAAATGTTTTTAGGCCGATATCTTTGTCACAATTTGTTCTGACAGCAATAAAGATGTTATCGCTAATGAAAGTCATGTTGCCAAGTCCAAAGTCAAGGTTCAAGGAAGGACACTCTGTCTATCATTTGGCTCTAGCCAGTCTTAAATGTAATACTACAGGACAGCAAAAATTGGAACCTATATTGTAAACTTCTCCAATGGAACTGAGGAAGAAGCAGAGCATCAGTTGTGTCTAGAGGAAGTTCAGTTAAAATTACTGGGACATGGGGAGGCTATCAAAAAAAACATTTCCCAAGATATAGCAGTCCAGAACAAAGAGGTATTTAATTAAGTTGTTAAACTAGAAAAGTTGTTGAGTGATTCTGAGTCATTGACCTGAAACTGGGGGTAGGGTAGTTTTTATATTTTCCCAAGAAACAATGGGCTTCCCTAATAGATCAGTTAGTAAAGAATCCACCTGCAATGCAGGAGACCTGGTTCAGTTCCTGGGTTGGGAAGATCCACTGGAGAAGGAATAAGCTACCCAGTCCAGTGTTCTTGGGCTTCCCTTGTGACTCAGCTGGTAAAGAATCTGCCTGCAATGAGGAGGACTTGGGTTCAATCCCTGGGTTGGGAAGATCCCCTGGAGAAAGGAAAGGCTACCTACTCCAGTATTCTGGCCTGGAAAATTCCATGAATTGTATAGTACATGGGGTTGCAAAGAGTTGGACATGACTGAGCAACTTTCACTTTCAAGAAACAAAGGACTGTTTAGAGTGTGGTGAGGAATAGAAATTAACACTGTGCAATTAATATGCTGGGTGGAATTCACAATTAAATCTCCATCAGTTATTCATCTTTGTATATGCTGCTGCTGCTGCTGCTGCTAAGTAGCTTCAGTCGTGTCCAATTCTGTGCAACCCTATAGACCGCAGCCCACCAGGCTCCCCTGTCCCTGGGATTCTCCAGGCAAGAACACTGGAGTGGGGCCATTTCCTTCTCCAATGCATGAAAGTGAAAAGTGAAAGTGAAGTAGCTCAGTGTCCAACTCTTAGTGATCCCATGGACTGCAGTCTATCAGGCTCCTCCTTCCATGGGATTTTCCAGGCAAGAGTATTAGAGTGGGTTGCCGTTGCCTTCTCTGATCTTTGTGTATAGATTGTCCCTTGAGATTTTCCAAGCAATTTATTAATGTATGTTTGTATTTCACTGGATGAGTTTTTAATACTAATGCAGAAAACCAAGGGGCTGTATGTAGTACATGGTTATAATCCTGAGATTTGCAAAAGAGAACCTTCTCTTTCTCTTGGATGGTTGTGGCATAAATTATTGTGATAGTCTCTACCAAGAGCCCAGGGATTTTAAGGAGAGGGATATTTTTTGCCTTTTCCTATGTTCTGCCTAGCATCTATAATCCTGACTAGCCAGGACAGTGAATCACCTAGCAACCAATGCAAAGGATACAGGTCTGGCATCTTCCAAGGAGATGGAGTTAGTAATGCTTCTCTAGGGAAACCTCATCTAGAGACAACAGTTTGCACTGGGTATGTGGCAGACATTCTACATGGCACTCTGTGCCGGGCCACTTACTTTTATTGGGTTTACAAGACCTGGGGGAATCCAAAATAAAGCCATCTATCTCAGGATGAGTTCTCTTTATGTGTTGGATAAATCCGTGTCCTTTCTGCCTCTAAGAAAATTTAGCTCCTGTATCTAAGAAGCCATATTCTCTCATGGTGGGATCTGAAGAGCAATGGATAAGGGTGTCAGATTCTGGGTTCCTGTGAATCGCAGCTCTCCTCCATCCTAACTTTGTGACTTTGGATAAAGTTCTTCATTTTGCTAAACCTGATGTTATTAATCTGCGAACAGGGACTATAATAGTACCCATCCCACAGGCAGAGATCAAATTGTAACTGTTCTTACCATGACTCAGAGTCAAGCAGAATGTAATTTCCTGAATCGCAGGAGAAGAGGTTTAAGGTTGACATAAAAAGAAGCTTCTGAGAAGAAATAGTTACAAATCTTACAGTGAAAATTTATGAAAACTCCTTCCATGAAGACCTTTGAAAATAATCCTGACTATAAAATTATATGACAGATGTTTCTGGCCATTCAAGAATTTATATAGTCAAGTGACTGTCATCCGCTCACAGTTACCACCTTGGGAATTTATACACTGATCCCAGTGATATTGCTTTTGGGAAAACTCTCTTTGATACCTCATCACTAAAATAGCCTTCAGAGAGTGTAATACATTCCCCTGACATCCTTTTATCAGGGACAGTTGTCATCCTTAGAAGGCTGATATGGCTTAGAAACAACCAAAAGTCATTCAGAGCCAGTGAAGAGAGGTGGCTATACAATGAAAGAGAATCTTATAGGGCTCAAAGGCTGACATTTGCATACATGGGTTCTAGATCGTGTGAACAGACTGGAAATGAAGATAACTTCTAGGGACCTAATATGTGATTACGGATGCATTTTTACAGATGCTTTAGTTACAAACACAGTGGAACTTGCCTTTCATTCTCAGGTGGCTGAAACACAATTGTTTACCATGGTCTTTGTCCTTTGTGGTGAATCTGAAATATTTCATAATAAAAAATATTTTTTAAAAGACTAATTTTAGGGCTTCCCTGGTCGTCCAGTGATTAAGAATCCACCTTGCGATGCAAGGGACGGGGGTTTGCTCTCTGGTCTGAAGAGTCTACATGCTGTGGAGCAACTAAGCCTGTGTGCTTATGCCACAGCTACTGGGCCCTGGCTGTAGAGCCCACATTTCACAAGAGAAGTCACTACAATGAGAAGCCCGTGCATGCAAGAAAGAATACCCCCCGCTGCTGCAACTAGAGAAAGCCCACGTGCCATAGCATAGACTCACAATAGCCAAAAGTTTAATAAATAACACATAAAAATTTAAAAAATAAAAAGACTAATTTCAGAATTTAAAAAATAGAGGAATCTGGCTTCCGCCAAAACCACCTCTTCTCAATTCTTCTTGGAACATCAGAATATATTTTTCTAACTCCCTCATCATTTCATGATTTAGTCACAGGCAGTGAGTAAAGACATCCCTTTAAGTCTTCTAGTTTCTAGTTCCCCGTGTAAGTGAAATGGAGAAAGACTCTATGGGGCTTTCCAGGACAGACCCACCCACATGTCCTCCACCTACCTCTTATCTGTAGAAAAAGTTTAGCCAAAGAATAAATGTAATCAGAGAAATGGAAAAACTAAAGAGGCAAAGAAAAACAGTCAAGTAGGACAAAATAATAAATATTTGGTGATTAAGCAAAGTCAGAGACCTCTAGTTCCTCCTCAAGGGCTATAGATAATATTCTGAGTCATATCCTTTGGGCTACTTCATAGAGACTGAAACTTCTACCAGGTGGAAGAAGTTAATTACAGGATGACCAGACTGTAGCCATGACAAGCTGCTCTATCTTGCACAATTCCAAGAACTGGCCTCAAGAAAATGGGAACCAACCAACCCTGGAACTGAAGACTAACTACTTAAAACAGTCAACACAATGCTGATCAGCCCACCACATGACTAATTTCAAGATGACTGGCAGAGGTGACTGTGTTGCTCTTCATGTAGGTCCCTCCACCTGCCTATGAAATCTCTGAAATTCCCCTTTAAAAGCTGTTGCCCTTTGGTCAATAGTTGGGAGTTGGTTCTTGGAGATGAGTTTACTTTCTCTTCCAGTTGCCAGGCTCCTGATAAGCAACCCTTCTTTTCAACCAACACTTGCCTCTCAAATATTGGCTTTCAAGCAGTCAGCAACTGGATCTGAGTTTGATACCATAAGGAGCTTGGAAGCTGTTGTTGTGTCCTAACAATGAGTGACAAGCTGAACAGACAAGTTCAACTTTTCTTGGATCCATAAGTGGGAGGAGGACATGGGGCAAACTCCTGCCCTGAGATTGGAGGGACAGACAGGTGAATATAAAGAGCTGAGGCTTAGTGGAGCGGAGACTCAGGAGTGCAAACCTCCATGGAAACAAGTGCTAGGGAAGGAAAATGTAGACCATAATTAAAGAAGAGCTGGAGGCTCAGCACAAAAAACTCTGATTAAAAACTCCAGGGGGACCAAATCATAAGGAGATCCTCATAATATTGTGAGATTTAACTCCAGAAGCTCAATCAGATTCTCATATTAAATAACCCTCCATGGGTTTCCAGCAGGGGAAGGTGATGGAGAACCATTTAGAAACAGCCCAGAGCACTCCGTTCTTGTTCACAAGGCCTGCCCTCAGGGTAAGCCAGTTAACTAGAGCCGACCTGCTGGGCTGTTATCAGAACTTAAGTGGTGTGAGGAAGGGAATTTCCAACTCCTGTTGGCTCTAATCATCCTGTCCCAGACAAAGGGGGAGAAAAAACTGGAAAACACTTATGAAGTTCAGAGTCCAGGCATAGGCATAGGTCAATAAAGGGCATAGACCCAATTACGTGTGTGCATGCATGCTCAGTCACTCAGTCATATCCAACTCTTTTGCAACCCCATGGATTGTAGCCCATCGGGCTCTTCTGGCCATGAGATTTCCCAGGCAAGAATACTGGAGTGGGTTTCCATTTCCTCTTCCAGAGGATCTTTCTGATCCAGGAATTGAACTTCATCTCCTGCATTGCGGGCAGATTCTTTACTACTGAGCCCAAGACCTAGTTATGAACCACAGATATTCCTTTTATCCAATAAACATATCCAAATATCAGAAAAATTTTAAAAATTCTGTAAGAAAAAAATTAAAAGACATAGCAAAAAGCCAAAAAACAAACAAAATAGTCTACCACAATTTGAAGACACAGAGAAAGCACCAGAATTAGACATAGCAGGGATGTTGGGATTATCCGACTGAGAATTTGAATCAACCATGATTAAGATGCTAAAGGACTCTAGTGGGTGAAGTCAACAACATGCAAGACCTGATAGACAATGTAAACAGAAATACGGAAGCCCTAGCAAAGAACTGAAAAGAAATGCCAGCGGTAAAAGATACAACAACAAAGAATATCTTTGATAGGCTTATTAGTAGACTGGACATGGCTGAGGAAAAACTCTGAGCTAGAGAATGTATCAATAGAATCCTTAAAAAACTAAAAGCAACGAGAACAAAGACTGGAAAAAATGAGACAGAATAGCCAAGGACCATGAGGCCATTATAAAAGGTGCAATTTATGCATAATAGAAATACCAGAAAGGAGAAAGATGGAGAGGAACAGAGTCCATTTCACTTCCTAAATAGTAATAGTCCTGATCTACCTTATAGGTGGATTCTGTCTATTTAACACTCACCCTTCAGGACTTTCTGGTGGTCCCGTGGCTAAGATTGCACTCCCAATGCAAGGAACTGCATTTCCATCCGTGGTCAAGGAACTAGATCCCACATGCTGCAGCTAAGAGTTCATTTGCATGCTTCAACTAAAGATCCCACATACTGCAAGGAAGATTTGGTGCTGCCAAATAAATAAAAACATTTTTTAAAGACTCACACTTCATTAGCATGCAGACCCATAAAGTGATGAGACGGTTAGATGGCATCACAACTCAATGGACATGAGTTTTGAGCACACTCTGGGAGACAGTGAAGGAGAGAGAAGCCTGGCATGCTGCAGTTCATGGGATCACAAAGAGTTGGATGTGACTTAGCCACTGAGCAACAACATAAAGTGAAAAGTGCAAATGGCTGAAGCTTCCATTCTTCTGTGGCTAGAGTCTGACTTCTCAACTGCAAGCAAATTCTAAGGGACAAACTCACATCCTACTGGGTATTTTGATAAGTATGAATAAATTGTCCTCTATAACTCTAGTGTGCCTACCATCCTGGTGAACCAAGTTAGCATAGTCAAGAATGGGCATACACAGGAACAAATAAGGCAGATGAAATGGGAGAAAATACAGAATCCACCAACAGAAAAGAATGTGCAGAAAAAAATCTCCAAAATTTCTGAGCCAAAAATTTCATCCCTTTGCTTTTTCTTCTTTTCTAGTACCCCTTCACCCTAGCACAGTCATGAATGTTCTAAACCCATCATGGAGGGGCCCCAGGGGCATGTGCTCCAGGGAAGGAAGAGCTGGTCTAAACCATTACACCCAGTTCTTTCAAAATGTTTATGGTGAGGCCATTGAACCAGGGTCTGGGCAAGTATGTACACTAGTGACTAATGATCTTGAGACCCTTGGTCATCAGACTGGCTGCAGAACTGGGGGTGGAGTAATCAGTGTCCGAGCAGTGTCCTTCTGTCCTCACTTTGTCCTGTGTCTTAAGATTCTCCACAGAAAGAAAATCAGCATATCTAAAGGCATCCCAGGTGGTGCTAGTGGTAAAGAAGTTGCCTGCCAGTGAAGGAGACATAAGAGACATGGGTTCAATCTCTGGGTCGAAAAGATCTCCTGGAGGAGGGAATAGCAACCCATTCCAGTATTCTTGCCTGGAAAATTCCATGGACAGAGAAGCCTGGTAGGCTACAGTCCATGGGGTTGCACAGTGCCGGACATGACTGAAGTGACTTAGCACATACATGTATATAAATAATACTTATTATAAGAAGCTGATTCACATGATTGTGGATGCTGAGATGCCCCAACTTCTGCAATTGGCAAGCTGGATACCCAGAAGAGCTGGTGGTGTAGGTCTTGTCCGAGAGGAAATGCCTGAGATCCAGGACAACCAAGCTTGAAAACTTCAGTTCAAAGGCAGGAGAAAATGAATGTCCCAGCTCAACAGTCAGGTAGGCCAAGTTCCCTCTTGTGTGTGTGTGCGTGTGTGTATGTGTGTGTGTGTGTGTGTGTGTGTGCGTGCACTCTCAGGCACTCAGTCGTGTCTGACTCTTTGTGACACCATGGACTGTAGCCTGCCAGGATCCTCTGTCCATGGAAATTCTCCAGGCAAGAATACTGGTATGTATTTCCATTTCCTACTATAGGGGATCTTGCTGATCCAGGGATTGGACCTGTGTCTGTCACATTGGCAGGCACATTCTTTACCAGCTGAGCCACCAGGGAAGCCCTAAGTTCCCTCTTACCCAAGCATTTTATTCTATTCAGGTCTTCAGTTGATTTCATGAGGGCCATACACATTAAGGAGGGCAACTTGCTTCACTCAAAGTCTACCAGTTCAAATGCTACCAAATCCAAAAACACAGACAAGCCCAGAATGCTGTTGGTCAAAATGTCTGGATCCATTGCAGCCTCGTCAAGTTGACACATAAAATTAATCATTCCATCCTGGCTGTTTTCAGCAATGACCTGAAGCTCTCCTAAGGGACTGGTTCTCATTTGCAGCTCCCTGTTGGGGGAGAAAGGACATTGCGCAAGCAAAAGAGAGGCTCTGAGTTAAGATTAGAACTGGTAGACAGGAGGGACTTTGCAGGTGGGACTAGTGGTAAAGAACCCGCCTGCCAGTGCAGGAGACCTAAGAGATTCAAGTTCAGTTCCTGGGTTGGAAGATCCCTTGGAGGAGGGCATGGCAGACCACTCCAGTATTCTTGCTTGAAGAGTCCCATGGACAGAGGAGCCTGGCAAGCTACAGTCCATGGGGTCACAAAGAGTTCTATAGGACTTAAGCGACTTAGCACACACACATCATACAGACACACACACACACACATGCTGATAAACAGGCCACACAGGGGCTACCCTCCCTTCTTGGGTCCCTGTGTGTGAGTCTCTTGTACTTGATCACAACTTGCTCTCCTGATGACTGCAGGGTCCTTCTGTGAATTTCTTTTTGCATAACAGCTTGGGAAACCACAAACAATAGAAATTAGCATACAAAATGAAGCCTCTTTGTCATCAAGAGTCTCAGCCACGTCCAAGCAGCTCAGAAAGCAGATGTTTTATGTGCTGCTTCCTCCCATATTTTTTAAATGGCAATAAACATACTTATAATAGGCATAAGCATCTAGGTATTACTCCCCTAGAATCAGAACACCTGAGAAAAGCTAAAACAACATTGGAGATTATTTATTTCAACCTGCTCTGTTTGCAGAAGAGCAGCTAGAAGGCTGTTTTGGATGGTCTAGTCTCTGTCTCTGGCAACTGGGCATCTGGAACCCTTTACAAATGGATGATTTATCAGTTCAAGTGTCTCAAGGGGAGGTAAAGTTTGACTCTCAGTACAGATGCTGAAAACTCCAGGTTTTCAGTTCAGTTCAGTTCAGTCACTCAGTCACGTCCGACTCTTTGTGACCCCGTGAATCACAGCGCGCCAGGCCTCCCTGTCCATCACCATCTCCCGGAGTTCACTCAGACTCACGTCCATCGAGTCAGTGATACCATCCAGCCATCTCATCCTCGTTGTTCCCTTCTCCTCCTGCCCCCAATCCCTCCCAGCATCAGAGTCTTTTCCAATGAATCAACTCTTCTCATGAGGTAGCCAAAGTACTGGAGTTACTCTCCCTCTTCTCTGTAGCTACAGCATGAGCGTGTGACCAAGGTTAGAGCCATCAGATGTCCTTGCCCCAAATCCTGAATTGGGAGCTTGATATATAAAGAAGCAGGAGGATTCCATTCAAGGTTTTGAGAAGCTCCAGGCAGGACATTGCAAGACCAGCATGCTTGTTCGGTTCTGGAGGCAGCGATGGTGTCCTCTTCTGGCTGGTTTTGTTGCCTGGTTTGAGTGTGGTCCTAGCTCCTTCCAGCATCCCATGATCCTAACCAACTGTGTTTTTATGGCCTTCGTGGTTGTTCTGAGAGCTACCCGTTGTCTTCTCAATAAAAGGTTTTGTTCCTTATGTTGTCTTTGTCTTGCTTTTTAGTTTCTCTCACCCGAGAGCCCTGACTGATCTGATTTGTTACCCACTGGGGACAGACAATCATCACAGTCTTTTGGCAGAGCTTTGATTGGTGCCCTGCCACTTTCAGCCCTTTGTGACTGACCTGGGCGCCAATCTTGCTCTTACTGCGCTAAGCCACTTCCAGCTGTATCCCCCACCTTCTCCTAGCAACACCATGCGGACTCTACATTTCTCCATCCTGAGTGAAAGAAAAAATAGAGTAAGATACCCTGGTGGTTCAGTGGTAAAGAATCCGCCTACAATGCAGGACACGTGGGTTCAATCCCTGGATTGGGAAGATACTCTAGAGGAGGAATGGCAACCCACTGCAGTACTCTTGCCTGAAAAATCCCATGGACAGAGGAATCTGGTAGGCTACAGTCCATGGGGTCACAAGAGTTGGATATGACTGAGCAACTATCAACAAAGCATATAAGATCAGTTTTACTCAAAACAGTGTAACAGTTTAGGTGCTTATATTAGTGAGAACTAGATAAGGCAACAAGCAATCTAGAACTCATAATATTGGCAGTTTAAATAAGCTAGAAGTACATTTCTTTTTTTTTGTAATTTTTTTAATTTGGCTGCACTGGGTCTTAGTTGCAGCATGTGGGCTCTAGTTCTCCTGCCTGCGATTGAACCTGCACCCCCTGCATTATGAGCACAGAGTCCTAACCACTGGACCACCAGGGAGTCCCCTAGAAGTATATTTCTTAACACATACTTCTTTCTCACATAAAGTAGGCTGGCACAGTGGGGAAGGGATGGAGCTCCAGGCAGTTAGAGATCCAGGATCACTCTCTCATTTCTTCTCCACCCCCAGCACTACAGATCCACTTGCTGGTGGGTTTGTAGTCATTATCTTGTTGTAGACAGAGACCAACATGCTTACTAACCAGCCCCCATTTTTTTTTTCAAAGAGGTATGCATGCAGACGTTTGCTAAAGTTCTTCCTCATCTTAGTCAGTTCAGACAGTTATCACTAATACCTTCCTGGGGAACTTAAACAGCAAACTTCTTTCTTCTGGAGGCTGGGAGGTCTAAGATCAGGCAGTGGCCAATTTGGTATCTGATGCAAGCCTGGTTCCTGTTTTGCAGATGGATCTTCCTTCTGGGCCCTCACATGGCAGAGGAAGAGGGAGAGAGAGAGACCCCTTTAATCTCACATAGTTTCTACTTCTTCTTATGAGGACACACATGTCATTATGCATGCTTCCCAGGTGGTGCAGTGGTAAAGAATCTGCCTGCCAATGCAGGAGATGCAGGAGACTTCAGTTGAACCCTTGGGTCCAAAAAAACACCCAGAGAAGGGAATGGGAGCCCACTCTAGCCACCCTGCTTATTTAACTTATATGCAGAGTACATCATGAGAAATGCTGGGCTGGAAGAAGCACAAGCTGGAATCAAGATTGCAGGGAGAAATATCAATAACCTCAGACATGCCAATGACACCACCTTTATGGCAGAAAGTGAAGAGGAACTAAAAAGCCTCTTGATGAAAGTGAAAGAGGAGAGTGAAAAAGTTGGCTTAAAGCTCAACATTCAGAAAACGAAGATCATGGCATCTGGTCCCATCACTTCATGGGAACTAGATGGGGAAACAGTGTCAGACTTTATTTTTTTGCGCTCTGAAATCACTGCAGATGGTGACTGCAGCCATGAAATTAAAAGACGCTTTCTTCTTGGAAGGAAAGTTATGACCAATCTAAAAAGCATATTCAAAAGCAGAGACATTACTCTGCCAACAAAGTTCCGTCCAGTCAAGGCTATGGTTTTTCCTGTGGTCATGTATGGATGTGAGAGTTGGACTGTGAAGAAGGCTGAGCGCCAAAGAATTGATGCTTTTGAACTGTGGTGTTGGAGAAGACTCTTGAGAGTCCCTTGGACTGCAAGAAGGTCCAATCTGTCCATCCTAAAGGAGACCAGTCCTGGGTGTTCATTGGAAGGACTGATGCTGAAGCTGAACTCCAGTACTTTGGCCACCTCATGTAAAGAGTTAACTCATTGGAAAAGACCCTGATGCTGGGAGGGATTGGGGGCAGGAGGGGAGGGGGATGACAGAGGATGAGATGACTGGATGGCATCATTTACTCAATGGACATGAGTTTGAGTGAACTCCGGAAGTTGGTGATGGGCAAGGAGGCCTGGCGTGCTGCGATTCATGGGATCACAAAGAGTCGGACATGACTGAGTGACTGAACTGAAGTGAACAAGTATTCTTGCTGGGAAATCCCATGGACAGAGGAGCCTGGCGGGCTACAGCCCGTGGGGTCACAAAGAGTCAGACACACAGAGCACGCATGCAACTCATTATGGGGACTTCACCCTCATGACCTCCCAAAGGCCCCACCTCCTAAAACCAACACTTTGGGAGTTAGGACTTCAACATACGAATTTGGAGAGAAGAGAAACATTCAATCCATAGAACCACTCTACTGCCGAAACTTTGAGCAGGCACCATTCTTGATGCGGATCTTACAGGAGACAGATCTCATGGAACATGGGGTCAGGGATGCAAAGCAGAGATCTCTGAGCTCAAGTAGCACAGACTGTGCGATGTTGACCTGCCTAACACCAACAGCGGGTGAATGACTCTGGAGATGCAGGGTCAGCTCTCAGCCAAGTTATAAAGCCAAGGCAAAAGCAAAGTCCTCTCCCTGAGTGGTGTCTGGATGTCCAAAACATCTGAAGTGTTTTGCCTCAATGTCACAATTTCATAATTCAATGCAGGTATAAGGTTTAATTTTGGTGGTTTACTTTGCTATATCTTTGTCTCTACTATTATTATTTAATAAAAACAGAGATAAGGAGAAAAAAACATCTATGTCTCTGGGTCTAGATGGCAAACACTGGGTCCAGATGCTATAGTGTCAGGAAATGGAGGCTTTTACCTTGAACATTTCCAGACGAACTTAATATCTGATTACACAAAATAATTGCATTGCAAGTTTTAAGGACACGATGAATTCTGACTCTTGCCCTTGGTTTCTCTTGAAAATCATCAAAAATTATTCTGTAATCAATATCACAAAAACTCCCAAAAGAAAAGATCCCATGTACTAAGGAGGAGATTATTTAACATTTCTCAAAGCCAAGATGTCATCCGCTGGTAGCTTCATCGATCATCGTCAACTCTTCTGTCACTTGCCTGCTTATCACCAATTCAAACAGCAGAGGTGATCAGTGATGGCCAGATTAGTGACAACTAGTATTTTGTAATGGCATGTGCTTTCTCTTGCTCACTCTGATGTACATACAAGGTTATCACAAAAAGCCCTCTGTGAACAGGCTTATTGTTGATGTTATCCTATAATCTGAAAGTTGTAGCTCAACTATTAACTATCTTGTCTTCCTTCAGATTCTGAAAACAATTCCTTTAAGCTATGCATCTCCATTGACATTTGTCATCTTAAGGGCCAATCCTCCTCTCTCTTTAAACATATGAAGGGTATTTCTTTTCCTTCAATACGGGTCAGTTAAGGTTGGCTCCTAAGACCTAAAATCATTTCCTATGTCAGGAATTACATCATCCTCAGTCTGTGGATGGAGTGATGAATAGCCATAATGAAAACAACAGAAATAATAACTCTTTGCTTTGACAATTACCAAATATTTCTACATCAATTATTAAAAATAACCTAAATCTTCCAACCCACCTTTGTGTTGCTTAGTGAACCCAAAATGCCAAGCCCAAGCAGATGATATTTACTGCATTGTTTTTCTTTTACAGCAAAAAATACCATACACTGGTCACAGTAAAATTTCATCAACTCTTTTCAAAGAGAAAAAGGAGAAAATAATTTTAGCTAAGCTTTATAGTAATTAGACTTCCCAGAATGAGAGACTGAACACAAAAGACACAACAGGGATGTTATGAAAATCAAAAGCATTGATACATTTTTTTCAGGCAGTGCACGCTTCCCAATGCTGAGTGAACATGTGATGCTGAGGGTCTCTGACTGTGAAACATGAACCTAGCATGGAAGCCATTGAGATCCAGGATATGGTATCAATAGCAATACGCATCATTCTCAAGAAGACCTCCTCTAAGGGGCTGCTCTGCATGACATCACAGAGCATGTTGGTTTTAGAACCGGTGAAATGTCATGAAAATGTCTGCCCATTGCAGCACTGGGTTCCTAAGCTTAGATCAGTTCATGTCAGTGAGAATAGAGGTCACCCACTGACATCCTCGACTCCCTGAAGAGATGGGAGACTGAGGACCAGTAAGTTGGCGTGAGCTGATGCTCCCTTCTTTGCATGGTTGACACCACGCATAGCTGTGTCCTGACCCAAGATTGTCCCTTAGCAGCTGAGCCCACCTGCTTAACAAGGAGGGCTGTTGTCTCACACTCACCCCAAGCAGCGGTGGTGAAGTGAAATCCTAAGGCTGGTGGTTTTGCTCTTTTTTCCCCAGTAACTTATAATTCATTATGTTTAATTTATGAATGTTGGAAACAAACCAGAAAAGCAAATTGAGTTCATCTGAACCCATCAAAGTGTCTCTAAAATAATACACATATTGTTCCATGTAACGATTTTGAAAATACTGGTTTATCCATGACTTTTATTTTACAACTCTTATTATCTGTAATAAAAGTTATTTATAACTCTTGCCTCTCCTCTTTACAGGTTGATGTAGCTGCAAGGAACTTCTTATTGTTCTAAAACACTGTGCTTGCCTTCCTGTGTCAGAGATTTTGCATGTTCTGTTTCCCTTCACTTTTGATTGCTGTCAATCCAGTTTTTAGATACCAGCTTGAAGCATAATTTGTATGTGAGACATTTTTCATCCCATAGATAAAATTAAATCCTCCAATTGTGCAATTTCATAGCATCTTGCATTTCCTTTGTATTTATCATAATAATGGCAATTACTTATACAAGACTCTAGGTGCTGTGCTCAGAATACCCATACACACACACACACACACACACACACGTGTGTGTGTGTGTGTGTGTGTGTGTGCATACTCAGTGGTGTCTGACTCTTTGTGACCCCATGGACTATAGCCCTCCATGCTCCTCTGTGGAATTTTCCAGGGAAGAACACTGGAGTGAGTTGCCATTTCCTTCTCCAAGGGATTTTCTTGACCCAGGGATTGAACTCGGGTCTCTCGTGTACATTGCCACATGTGTTCTTTACCAGCTGAGCCACCAGGGAAGCCTCCCACCCTCCATAAATAAATAAATGTATATACATATATATATAATTTATATATATACACACACACACTTACAAAAAGATGGTAGCTTTTAATGTATCCATTTGTCTAGCTATCTCTCATTCATCCACTGCAATAATTGAATGAGTATCTGTTTAGTAGCTATAGATAGATAGATAGATAAATGAAAACAGTCTATCCTTTCTGCTGTTTCCCTCTGAGAGGAATATGAAATACCAGATGGTAAACACACAGCTGACAGTTACAGGGTGCCCTACTGCTGTTTCTGATTATCAGTCCCCTCTGTGTATATTTTCTCAGAAGTGGTGCCTGCAGAGATAAGAACACAAAGCGTAATTTTGTATGCACACCTGATATGATCAGACATTACAAGTTTCATCCTGCAAGGACCATGACTGGCTTTACCCAGGAAAGAAGAGAATAAATCTACCGATGAATGTTGAGGGTAAGAGCAACCAGGTGCCAACTGCCCTAATTAGGAAAACATCAGCCACTGTAATGAAATATTTAAAAAGTTTGCACAACTTGAAAGTTAAGTTCTATCTGGGGCAAAATGAGGCTGCAGCCTGGAAGTCAGGATTTCTGATAGCTCTGAGAAACTGCCATCGGAAGGTGAGTGGAGGAGCTAGAACATATGAGAGTTCGGCAACAAAGGGCAGATGGGAACAAAAGATTACCGTTAATTGAAGAAACCAGATACCTCAAGTTAAGAAATTCACTGCTTTTCTGTGTATACAACAACAACAAGTGAAGCTATTCGGTCGTGTCTGACTCTTTGCGACCCCGTGGACTATAGCCCTCCAGGTTCCCCCATCCATGGAATTTTCTAGGCAAGAGTACTGAAGTACGTTGCCATTTCTCTCTCCAAGGGAACTTCCCAACCCAGGGATTGAACCTGGGTCTCCTGCACTGCAGACGGATGCTTTACCCTCTGAGCCACCTTTCTGTGTATGGGAAGATGCAAAAGTCTGGGCTCATTGAAATCATTCTTCTGATATGCACCTCAGCTGTCTGGGGCCAGTATCCTGTGTTTTCACATCCTGAGTTTCCCAGGGCTCATGACAGGGAGTGGCTGCAATCTCATGGCTGCTAGATGGTTGGTATTCTTTCCTTTCTGAGATCCCCCCAGGCTCACCATCATTCTTAATGGCTGTGATTGCTGGTGTCTGTGACATCCTTATCGTTTATTGATATGGCAGGAAATATCTGATTTCTCAAAAGTAACCCCCAAAAGCAGTCACAGCTTACACACAAGGGAAGCTTATTTCTTGCTGAGCAGTCCCAGATCAGCAGAGTTTGTTCTTCTATATGTGTTTTTGCAAAGGTGCAGGAAGCTCTGACACCATCAACAGGGAGCTTCTGGTTGCCTTGCTGTTCTCCATCCATTTATAATGAACTTAGAGGAGAACACGTGGGCAAATTGAGAGAGTCATTTCCTAGGCAGGTTGATAAGAAGTCTAGGGGAGCCCAAGGAGAGAGGGGTCTGGAATTCTCAAGGAGGAAGAAAGGACAAACTTTTTTCTTTCTCTACATTCCTTAGGATTATAACAACACTGTATTCTGCCTGAGGACAGTCTCTGGATTAAAACTTCTGGCTAATTCTGTAAATTATAGGAGTTCAGTTCAGTTCATTCCCTCAGTCGTGTCCGACTCTTTGCGACCCCATGAATCGCAGCACACCAGGCCTCCCTGTCCATCACCATCTCCCGGAGTTCATTCTAACTCACGTTCATCGAGTCTGTGATGCCATCCAGCTATCTCATCCTCTGTCGTCCCTTTCTCCTCCTGCCCCCAATCCTTCCCAGCATCAGAGTCTTTTCCAATGAGTCAACTCTTCCCACGAGGTGGCCAAAGTACTGGAGTTTCAGCTTTAGCATCATTCCTTCCAAAGAAATCCCAGGGCTGATCTCATTCAGAATGGACTGGTTGGATCTCCTTGAAATCCAAGGGACTCTCAAGAGTCTTCTCCAACACCACAGTTCAAAAGCATCCATTCTTCAGTGCTCAGCCTTCTTCACAGTCCAACTCTCACATTCATACATGACCACAGGGAAAACCATAGCCTTGACTAGATGGACCTTAGTTGGCAAAGTAATGTCTGGGCTTTTGAATATACTATCTAGGTTGGTCATAACTTTTCTTCCAAGCAGTAAGCATCTTTTAATTTCATGGCTGCAGTCATCATCTGCAGTGATTTTGGAGCCCCCCAAAAAATAAAGTCTGACACTGTTTCCCCATCTAGTTCCCATGAAGTGATGGGACCAGATGCCATGATCTTCATTTTCTGAATGTTGAGCTTTAAGCCAACTTTTTTGCTTTCCTCTTTCACTTTCATCAAGAGGCTTTTTAGTTCCTCTTCACTTTCTGCCATAAGGGTGGTGTCATCTGCATATCTGAGGTTATTGATATTTCTCCCTGCAATCTTGATTCCAGCTTGTGTTTCTTCCAGTCCAGCATTTCTCATGATGTACTCTGCATAGAAGTTAAATAAGCAGGGTGACAATATGCAGCCTTGATGTACTCCTTTTCCTATTTGGAACCAGTCTGTTGTTCCATGTCCAGTTCTAACTGTTGCTTCCTGACCTGCATACAGATTTCTCAAGAGGCAGATTAGGTGGTCTGGTATTCCCATCTCTTTCAGAATTTTCCACGGTTTACTGTGATCCACACAGTCAAAGGGTTTGGCATTGTCAATAAAGCAGAAATAGATGTTTTTCTAGAACTCTCTTGCTTTTTCCATGATCCAGCGGATTTCAGTAATTTGATCTCTGGTTCCTCTGCCTTTGCTAAAACCAGCTTGAACTTCAGGGAGTTCATGGTTCATGTATTGCTGAAGCCTGGCATGGAGAATTTTGAGCATTACTTTACTAGCATGTGAGATGAGTGCAATTGTGCAGTAGTTTAAGCATTCTTTGGTGTTGCCTTTCTTTGGAAAATTATGGGAGTAGACCTGCTCTTTACAAGGATTATATAACAATAATGTATTCTTCTTGAGTCTCTGGATTAAACCTTCTGGCTAATTCTGTTATCTTAAAATGTAAATTATGGGAGTAGGTCTGGTGAGATCTTTACAACCTCCAGACATTCTTTGGATTCACTGGAGAGTATATAACTTCATTGCTAACACTAACAAGCGGGCACTCTTTCTGCCCCCTTTTGATGCCTATGTCAGAAGCTTTCTCTATCTCCTTTATGCTTTAATAAAAGCTTTATTACACAAAAGCTCTGAGCGGTCAAGCCTCGTCTCTGGCCCCGGATTGAATTCTTCTCCTCCAGGGGCCAAGAATCCCGGCATCGTGATTCAACAACCACCTTTCAAGATATTAATCTCGATCGACTTTCGTTACTTTGGCTAGAACTTGGTCACACGGTGTTCCAGTTTCCTACTGCTGCTGTAACAAACTTGAAAAGTTAAAAAATATGCATTTATTCTCTTCAAAGTCTGGAGATCAAAACTCTGAAATCAGTTTCCCTCGTGGCAGTTAAGGTGTTAGGAGGGCCACGCTCCTCTGAAGTCTCCCCTGGGGAAACCTTTACCAGCGTTCAAGAGCTGCTTTCCCTGCATTGCTTGGCTCCTAGCTTCCCTCCATCCTCAAAGCCAGCAGTAGCATCTTGCTTCAGTGGTCACATTGCTTTCTTCTTTTCTGTCAAACCTCTTGCTCATAAGGACACTTGTGATTGCATTTAGGGTTCATGCATCTCAGCCCTAGTTCATGCTCATTTGATACTCTTTTTCTTACAACCTGATGAAACCACAGACTTGGGTTTGGGCTTTGGAGTTAAAGAGGCCACTTAGGAGTTCTCCATATGGCTCAGGTGGATTAAAAGCATCTCTCATTGGAGTTTGGAAACAAAGTTCTAAACAGCTGCAGTGTTATTTTACCCTCCATTTGTAAAATGCTCTCCTGTGACAGGGAAGCTTTTTGGGGGACATGATGTGGCCATTATTGGATCCACTAGAGAGATGATTCCTGAATTATCTCATGATACCCTCCAATAGTCATGGATGCACTCGATGTTCTACCAAGGAGCTGTTGCTATAAGAGGGATCAGAATCCACAGCTCTTTTTTCTTCTGATTTAGATCCATTGGAGTGCACAGTGTTTTTAAAGGCAAAGAGAACATAGACAATGTAGAAGAAAATAAAAGCCTACGAGAAGAATGATATCTTTAAAATAGGAATAGTAATCAGATACAGTAACAGTCAAAGCAGAGGAAATAAGGACATGCAAAATATAATATATGCAGATAAGATATTTAAATGCTTAATAAATTGAAAGAACAAAAACAAAGAACTAGCAAGAATATAGGCTTGTTTCAAAAGAAGATATCGTGAACTTATGATTTGGGGTTTTTTAAATTACTTTTCATTTTGTAACATGAAACATAGTGTAAGATTTGAACTAGAAGATCTTTCATATTTCTTCCAGGTCTAATATTCTCTGTGAAATCCAAAGTGGTTATGCAGTGATATAACATATCGCTTTAAACAGCAATAAAGTGTTCCACCAACATTCCACTCTTGATTCTGTAACTAAGTTGAAACATGTATGCTAATAGACTCATCAACACATGTGCACACACAGACATGTAACAAATACACACATTCGTGCTTATACTTGTGCACACATTTCTGAAATATCTAGAGACTAGAGATTAAGATCATCAGGGAAGCATAAAATAGGAATGCATCAGTTAGTTACTGAACACTGCCCTGGCACATGAATAGGATAGAATACTTACACTGGGGAAAATACCGATGCACTCACAATTGTACTTGGAAAAAATTTTTACAGATATAAGAGACAATCTTGCTATGTGGGGTTTGCGGAAAGGAGGCTGTTTTCAATTAGTCTAATCCCAGAGTCAGATATTTAGAGCATGATGTCACCACTGACCAATGAAATGTTAATACTCCTTTGCTTCTCTGGTCTTATCTCCAGAGTCCTTTACCCTGGGAGGGATCTAAGTGGTCCTTCATTCAACAAGCAAAGCCAGAAATCAGGGGCGGTGAACAGAGCTCAGGCCAGAGGTGGGAAAAGAGTAACTGCATGGTTTTCAAGTATGTTTATGGAAATGATCAGCTCTCTGGGCTTCCCTTGTGGCTCAGAGGATAAAGAATCTGCCTGCAATGCAGGAGACCTAGGTTCAATCCCTGGGTCAGGAAGATCCCCTAGAGAAGGGAATGGCAATCAGTATTCTGGAGAATTTCATGGACAGAGGAGCCTGGAGGGCTACAGTCCATGGGGTTGCAAAGAGTCAGACAGGACTGAGCAACTTTCACTTCACTACAGTGTGTCTCTGTGTTAATTAGGCAAAATGCTCACTGGAAGGAAGTGTTGCCCTTGTTACTGTGTTAGAATTTTTAATGTGCTGAACACAAGCACTGAACTTCCTGTATATATGTTCTGTATATAAGCCTGAGCCTGGATATATACAACAAATGGGAAACCCAAGCTTTTTGAATGAATTTAGGTATTTTTGTCAGAAAAATCAACGGGAAAGTCTTTTAAATGTTAGTCTCTCAGTTGTGTCTGACCCTTTGTGACCCCATGGACTGTAGCCCACCAAGCTCCTCTGTCCATGGGATTTTCCAGGCAAGAATGCTGGAGTGGGTAGCCATTTGCTTCTCCAGAGGAATCTTCCTGACTCAGGGATCGAACCTGGATCTCCTGCATTGCAGGCAGATTCTTTAATGTATGAGCCCCAAGGAAGCCTCAGATATTTAAACATACAGATATTGAATCCCTACCCAAAAAACTTGGAAAAATCCCCAAGCTGGAACCTGTCTGTGGGTCAGGGTAGATCAGTTCACCTTTCACCTTACTTTGGATTGAAAGTTTCTCTACAGTTGAGGAAAAATTCTTAGCTGAATATCACCTCTCTGACCTTTACTATCCTTCTCTCTTCTTCATCCGGAATCTTTTTTAAATACAGCAAATGTGGAGAGTCACAGTTTAAAGGGATGTGAAATTTACCATGCGTTGGTCATTTTTCTCTACACCTAATTTGCTTGATCTGACTGCCCAAGGGGCTCTACCCTGCAGGTACATCCAAAGGTGGGTGGTTCTTATAAGGGAAGTTGGGGGTCTGTATTTTCTCATAGAATCCCCCAAGTTATAGCTTTTTAATTTGGAAGAATGTTTTTCTCCCTTGATTATGGTACTCTGTTTGTAATGTTTGAATATGTTCTACTATCTGCATATTTCTTACAACCATCCCCTATATGAGACATGGATTTCATACATTAGAAAAGTCATTATTATTAATATTAGTTAAATTTAAAGTGTTTTCCAAATTTTACTTGATGATGACACATATGTATGAAATTATGATGTATATCTATTAAGTTATGACAGGCAGCACAGAAATTAGAAGCATAGACTTTGGTCCCACAACTCCTTGGTTCAAATCCTGGTCCTACCATTTGCCAGTCTGTGACCTTGGACTTCAACTCTTGGTACCTACCTCACTTTCCTCATCTATGAAAACCACTTCATGGTGCTGTTATGAGAGCTAAGTGAGCTAGTGTCTGTAAAGTGCTTAAAACAGAATTTGGGCAGTAATAAGGATCTAATAATAATAAACTAATATGAGTTATTTTGTATTATTATGAATTTTATTTAAGTGTAGATGAAGGGTAGCTTTTTAAGCTATTTCATACTCTGTATCCTTTCCCTTAAAACAGAGCAACAAATAAAGAAAACTTCTCTGTCTCTAGATTAGAATCATTGTCCATTCTTCAACTGGATTATTTGGGTTTTCTTCCTATTGAGTTGTATCAACATCAATATCTATTGTGGGTATTAACCCCTCATTAAACATGTGGTTTGCAAATATTTTCTCTCATTATATAGATTGCTGTCTAGTCTGTGGATGGTTTCTCTTGATGTGAGGAACTCTTTAATTTTATGTAGCTCCATCCTTTTTTTTTTTTT
>SJYC01046712.1:0-54220 GCA_006408675.1 Madoqua kirkii | reverse complement strand
GAAGGAGACTTCTGAGAGTTCTAATATGAGGCTGGGACCTATTATAGAAATATATTTCTTTATTCAAAAAATAAATATTATCTCAGGGGATTGCACAGTGCCAAAATATCTGATCATCTCAATGATGAGAGTTTGATCATCAATCAAAACTGTCTGGAAATAGGAACATCAAGGAGACACAGTCTCTAGGTCCCACCTGCTCATCTCAATATGGCCATTTTCTCCCATTTCCTCAGGGATGGGAGAGGAGTTTAAGTGCTCACTTCCAGTCCAGAGGCAGTTAAGAGAAGAGAGAGCTCCATCAAGATGTGGCTAATACTCAGCCCATCCCATATCTGCACACAGTGCCCTCATCCCCACCTTCAGGGCACATAGGTCACCCTCATGCAGAGGCAGGTTCCACCTCTCTCCAGAGTGTTATCCACAGGGATTTGGGGAAAATTTCCTTGGGGGAAAGAAGGTTGAAAAGTTTCATTGAGTTCTGAGATGTTTTGGCACTGTGCGATCCCCTGAGATAATATTTATTTTTTGAATAAAGAAATATATTTCTATAATATGTCCCCACCTCATATTAGAAGATCTCAGGAGTCTTCTTCCAAATTTTAGTAAGTACATCTTTACTTTTCCTGCTTTATTGGGAGGGGGTCATACAGAATGTAATTTTAATAATATTAATTATGCAGATTTATATATAAATTTGAGCTATACCTATATCATAAAATTAGCTTTTTGTACCTTATACATTTTCCACCTGTAACAAAAGAAGATCTTAGAATATAGGCCAAATGCAAGTAGAGAGGAAAACAAGGCTTTGAATCATGTGTATGTGTGCATGCTCAGTCATAGTCAACTCTTTGGGACCCCACTGACTCTAGCCCAGCAGGTTCCTCTGTCCATGGGATTTCCCAGGCAAGAACACTGGAGTGGGCTGCCATTTCTTTCTCCAGGGAATCTTCCCGACCCAGGGATCAAACTTGCATCTTCTGCCTCTCCTGCACTGGCAGGCAGATTCTTTACGACTGAGCCACCGGAGAAGTCCCTCTGAGTCATACCAGTCACATAATTTGCCCATTGGGAAGCTGCAAAGGTACAGATTAGGGATATAGTCCTGGAATGAAAGACCTGTCGCTTTTCCTATGGCCTGATGTGAACAGAAATATGACCTTCCTCCTACATTTACAGTCAGCTCTTCACTCTATGAAGAAGACGGACATTAAATAGAATAAAATTTTTTCCTCCTTAGTGTAAGGGAAAAGAATAGATTCAAAGAGCTACTGCAGACTACATAGATCAACACAAGGCAAATAATATGCACTTTATAAACATTAACTCCTATTATTATTGCTATCATGATTATTTTAAGGGATAGCCATTCTCTTCTCCTGAGCAAAAATGACTCAGTTTGCTGGCATAGACTTAAAGGGAAAAAAGCTGCATTATCCACAGGAGAAAATAGAAGGATACTATAAAACATTACTCATTGGAACTTACAGTTTTCAACATAACAGTTATATGTGTTTGTTAGCTTCTCCTGGGTTCTTGGAACATAACAGAAGCAGAGCTACAACCTAAGACTGTTAAGTTTTGTATCTGAGAGAAAACTGTGACTCAGCCCTGCCTCTCAGTTAGGTTTCTTAAAGTGACATAGATGGATAGACAAACCATGGTTTTCTAACCCTTACCCTGAGAAATATTCTCATTTAACTCAGGGCATTCATAGCCATAGGGGATATTTTGGTAATAGCTATCCCATAATTCCCTGTGTTCTTAAGAGCAGATAGACTCAGTCTTCTGACCCACAGATAGAGTTTGGAGCCTAATATAGGCACAGATTGAGCTATTTCTTTACAGTGGGATCAAACAAATGATGACTTCAAGGAAAATAACATTTGAAAAAGTCATCTACCTCACATCAAAGCCAAATTAGAGACATACATTAGAAACCAAAGACCAAACAAAGGTTTATTGAGGAATACAAGTATAGTATTTTTTTCCAAAACAAAACAAAATCAGTATCACAGATATTGCTTTTGCAAGCAGCCACAGCTGTATACAATATGTAAGTGTGAGTCTCAGGCTCAAAAACCACATGAAAATAGAGTTAGAGCCTGGCTTATATCCACTGAAGTTTGGGGAACGTCAACATTACGCCAAGTCTCCCAGCCACAGAACACTCCACATGATGCCAAGGAGCTCCTCTCATCTGGTTGCTCATACTGAGTTACTGGATCATCAGTCACTTAGACTCCACTTTGGTTTTGTATTCTTATCCCTTGCAGTAAGCTCTAAATCAAAGAGTGGGCCCCCATACTTTCTAAGGCTTTATTTTTTAAGGAATTGCACTGCTAACGAGAGAGAACCTGGAGGGTGAGAAATATGCATGAAAAATAATGTGGTCTTCATTATGGCACCTTGGTGGGAATTAAGAGGGAGAACAGGGTAGCGAAGGTTGGATAGCATCAATGATTCAATGAACGTAAACTTGGGCAAACTCCAGGAGATGGTGAGGGACAGGGAAGCCTGGTGTGCTGCAATTCATGGGGTTACAAAGAGTCAGACATGACTTAGTGACTGAACAACAACAAGATCAAAACAAAGAAAATCCAGGGAGTGACACTATAAGCTCCTGTCCAGGAGTCACGGGCTTGGAACAAAGGGAAATGGTCAGTTACAAGTAAGCACATTCTATCTTTAAAGTGGACTTCAGGGTTTTTATCTGGCTGTGATAATGAAGAGAGAAAAACATTATGCTGTGGAATTACATGTGAATGGATAGTGTGGTTGATGGAGGCTTCAGATTTGAACTAACAAATAATTACTTATTGAGCATATAAATATTCTGTATCTGGATTTATCATATGCCTTTCCACATAAATGATGTATAGACAAGTGGCAGGAAACATTGTCTGCTCAGACAGATCTTTTAATTGGAGGAAAGGTACTGCATGAGAAACTGAGCTATTGGAGGTTAAATATCCTAGGATGAAAAGTATTTAATGTATGAAGGTGAAGTTGCTCAGTTGTGTCCGACTCTTTGCAACCCCATGAACTGTAACCTACTAGGCTTCTCTGTCCATGGGATTCTCCAGGCAAGAATACTGGAGTGGACTGCCATTTCCTTCTTTGGGGGATCTTCCTGACCCAGGGATCAAACCTGGGTCTCTTGCATTGGAGGCAGACGCTTTAACCTCTGAGCCACCAGGGAAGCCTGTATATCTAATGTATATCTACCTATTATGCTTTTCTGCCAATTACATAAGGGAATGGCTAGAAAAGTTATACAATTATGACTATATCTTCAAGCTCTTTGAGAGTCATTGATACTCCTAATCCATACTCTCTATAATAATAAGGAAAATATAGCATCTCCTTATATTCACCAATAGACATTCAAAGATGCCCATTGATCACAGTTTCCATGTCCTGATATGTATATGGTACTTATCACCATAGAACTAAACTGCCATCTAGTTAGTCCAGTCTCTCGAGTCTATTCTAGAGTTTCTCTATTCTTCTTCTGCCTTCAGAAACTTCCAGATCAAATTATGAAATATTGAGCTCTTGTGAATGCAAGGCACTGTAAGCAATAAGGAATCTTGAGGAAGACATATGTTGAGAAAGGATAGTGCTTAAATTATACACATGAGCAGGAGATATTGTTGTCATAGTAGCAAATATAATAAAGCTTATTCATAGCACTTTTCAAAGAATGAAGAAATGAATTTTTATCAAATAAAATAACTGCATATGTGTACGTTTGGGATCTTGGACCTCAGTTTTCTTGCCTGTAAAATAGGACAATGTTGCTGTTGTTAAGTCACTAAATTGTGTCCGACTCTGCAGCCCCATAGATTGCAGCACTCTGGGCTTCCCTGCCTTCACTACCTCCTGGAGCTTGCTCAGATTAATGTCCATTGAGTCAGTGATGCTATCCAACCATCTCATCCTCTGTTGCCCTCTTCTCCTTCTGCCTTCAATCTTTCCTAGCATCTGGATCTCTTTCAATGAGTAGACCCTTCGCATCAGGTGGCCAGGTCTTAGAGCTTCAGCTTCAGGATTGACTGGTTTGATTTCTTTGTAGTCCAAGGGACTCTCAAGAGCCTTCTCCAGCACCACAATTCAAAAGCATCAATTTTTTGGTGCTCAGCCTTCATTATGGGCTGGTTCTCACATCTGTACATGACTACTAGAAAGATGGGGCAATAATCATACCTAATTCCTAGGGTTGTTGTGAGGACTGGGTAAGATAACACACAGAAAGAATTTAGATGGAGAGCCTGGACCATAATGAGTGCAGCTATACATGGGACAGTACTGTGGGATCTCGGACATCAGTGAGTGGACTTGACTCACTAGATGGCTGCTTAGTCTGTGGTGATAAGTGCCACATTGAGGCCCCAATACCCCAGAATGGGGTTGTATTTGGAAACAGGGTCTTTAGAGAGGTAATCAAGTTAAAACAAGGCCATTAGGATGGACTTTAACCCAATCTGACTGGTGTCCTTATGAGAAAAGATTAGGAGACACCAGGGGAGAATGTGGACAAGGGATGGCTATTGCAAGCCACAGAGAGAGACCTGAACAGATCCTTTCCTTATGACCATCAGGAGAAGCCAACTCTACTGACTCCTTGATCTTAAACTTCTAGCCTCCAAGAACTGTGAAAAGATAAATGTCTGGTGTTGAAGCTGCCCAGTCTGTACTGTATCGTTGTGGCAGCCCAAGCCAGCTGATGAAAGGTCTCAATATACGTTTGTTCTATAGAGAAGAGACTGACAGGGAGGGGAGAATGAATAGGTACCCAGGATACTAGAGAAGAATGGATGTGGTTACCGCTTCCACCTTGAGCTGACCTCCCTGGACCACTTCAGGCAGCTCCATCTTTCTGGCACCAGAGCTGTATCATTAGATTTTCTTTCTTAAATCAGTGAGGAAATTCTGGGAAGAATCATAGCTACTTGCAGACAGAGGAAAGCAGAGCCTCCTCATCTGTATCAATTTATAGACTCATTGTGGAAGGAGACAGCTTCAAATCGTACCAAAAAAAAAAAAAAAAGGCAAAGGAAACAAAAGGAGCCTTCCTTCTCCTCTAGGCTGTTAATTTGCAAGTATATAAATCAAGAGTGCATTTCAACATGCCTTGCTTCTTTTACAAATGTCTTGATTTCTCCAAGCCAAAGAAACTTAAAGTCCAGAGTGAAATAAAATAAGCCTGGACAATGTGTATCAGTATCAGTTCATAAGGACCCCATCAGTGCGATCATTAAACTGTATGTTCTCACTCTGTAAGTCACTTACATTGCATAATGTATGCAAATAGTCATTCCTTACTGCAGACCTAGCCTGCTGAGATACGTCATTCTCTAGTTATGTCCAGAAGGCAAGGGTAGCAGGCTCAGAGCTTTCTGCCTTCTCAGTGTCATCTCAAACACAACAAAAATTCCACAGAGATCGAAGAGTGTACTGCCAATATCTGGATCTTTTTACTGCTAAATGTTCTGTTTCTCCTTCGCTTACGGCATAGTTTTAAAGAGATGTAGTGCTTATGTTTAGAAGAAATCAGATTATATCTGTAGATCCGAGTCAAACTCCCAAAGCCCATCAGTTAGCATTCGACTGCCCTGGGCTATGTGTGTGACGTTTTAAGTACTTCATTAGTCTGGGGCCATGTTCCCTGGAGTTTTCATCTAACAAAGCATTATGGGTGTTTTCCAAATGTTCAGTTGTTTTAAATCATTGTTATTAAATTCAGACAGGCTGTATAAGGAAGAGAAGCCTGGGATTTTAGAGCACACCCTTGAAATCTTCTGGTTCAGGAGTGGCAAATAGATTTTACTTCAGTTAACCCTTATCAATGAATTGTGTCTGTGGGGTCACACAGAGTCGGACACAACTGAAGCGACTTAGCAGCAGCAGCAGCAGACTATGACATTGCAAATGTCTCAGGTCAAGTGTGGGCTCAACAGGAAATAATACCAAGATTGATATTGATGTCTGTTGTGGACACAGGATTGGAGACAGGTAGAGAGACCTGCTGGGTATTGTCTGCCTCTAAATCTAACCATTTTTTCCTAGAGATGAGAAAACCGAGTTCCAAAAACATTAAATGATAGTCTCAAGATGCCATAATTAGTTAGCAAAAATGCTAGTGCCTGTATGCTAAATTGCTCAGTCGTGTCCAACTTTTTTGACCCCGTTCACTGTCAGACTCCTCTGTCCAGGCAAGTATTCTGGAGTGGGTTGCCATTTCCTCCTCCAGGGGATCTTCCCTCACCAGGGAACAAACCACATCTCTTGTGTCTCCTGCAATGGCAGGTAGATTCTTTACCACTAGCGCCACTTTTGCCAAAGTCAGAGTCAATACATCCTGGCTCCTTTTCCACTACCACATTGGAAAACATCCTGGTAACATGACTATAACTTAATAACCAGATGGTAATACTGGTCTTCACTTGCTAATGAAACTAATCCAGAAAGCAGTGCTAATAATTTTCACTCCCTAACACACGCATGTCCATTTTTCCCCTCAAGGACATGTTCAGTTTGCTTTTTCTAGTCTTTCCTCCTGAGATTCTTTTCACAGTACTACTTAGTCATCTATCAGTTGGAGACAGTGAGACCCGAAGTCTGAATTCTGCACGTGGAATTCAAGTTCTTTATAAAAGCAGTCCAATCATTAAAATCCCATTTGTTATCAACACACTAACTAAAGATAAGAAAATCCTAAAGTATGCATAAGATGTTATATACTTGAACTGGGCAAACTATGGGGGAAAATATTTTGAGGAAAGGTAAAAATGATAGAGAACATTTTCAGAAGAATAAGAGCAATGAGTTAAATTCTAATTCCTTGTAGCAATTATCTTTTTCCCCTTGGGGAAGGACATGAAGAACTTTTGTGCTGCAATGCCATCTATTTTTTATTGCGCCAATGAACAAGTACATCTTTCCAACCTGCCACTATTCATCGCTCTTAAATAAGAATAGATGAGTTTGAAAAGATATGAAGATTCATTAGTTCCAGCTCTAAATATTGCAGGTGAAATTATTTCCATGCGTTGCAGCCTACAGCAGATTTAGGGAGGAGTCACAAAATACTTTTGAAAATTATATTTCCAGAGAATGTGTCCACTGGGCAAATTCAAAGTCAGCAAGGCCCAAATCATCTCTTCATTAACCCAACCTACTATGCATCCTGCAGATAAAGAATGACATTTGATCACGTAGGAAGGAGTTCTTTCATATATTGTTGTTGTTATCCCATCTATAATTCATGTCCAACTCTTTGTGACCCCAAGGACTGCAGCACACCAGGCTCCTCTGTCCTTCATTGCCTCCTGGAGTTTGCTCAAACCCATGTCCACTGAGTTGGTGATGCTATCTAACCATCTCATCCCATGCCACTCCCTTCTCCTCCTGCCCTCAATCTTTTCCAGCAGCAGAGTCTTTTCCAGTGAGCTGACTCTTCCCATCAGGTGCCCAAGGTATTGGAGCTTCAGCTTCAGCATCAATCCTCTGATGAATATTCAGGGTTGATTTCCTTCAGGATTGACTGGTTTGATCTCCTTGCAGTCCAAGGGGCTTTCAAGAGTCTTCTCCAACACCACAATCTGAAAGCATCAATTCTTCAGTGCTCAGCCTTCTTCATAGTCCAACTCTCACATCCATACATGACTACTGGAAAAACCATAGCTTTGACTAGATGGACCTTTGTTGGCAAAGTGATGTCTCTGGTTTTTTTTAATACACTGTCTAGGCTTGTCCTAGCTTTCCTTCCAAGGAGTACAGCATCGTGCTCAGGTGCTCAGTCATGTCCAGCTCTTTGTAACCGCATGGACTGTAGCCCACCAGGCTCCTCTGTCCATAGAATTCTCCAGACAAGAATACTGGAGTGCATTGCCATTTCCTACTCCAGGGATTGGACCCATGTCTCTTGCATCTCCTGCCCTGGCAGGCAAATTCTTCTATCACGGGGCCACCTGGGAAACCCAAGGAGCAATTGTCTTTAATTTCATGGCTGCAGTCATCATCTGCAGTGATTTTGGAACCTAATAAAAGAAAATCTGTCACCGCTTCCACTTTTCCCCTTTCTATTTGCCTTTCACATATGGAGAATATTTTTTTTAAAGGCTGGAGGAGGTGGAGTTTGATGCTTAGAGGATATTTTAAGTGAAGTTCTATAGTTAGTAGAAAAGTACTATTAAGATTCATATCCAGTAACTTTGTGGATGAAAATATCAATGGTCAATCTAAGAAAGAAATGAAAATTTTTATTCAAGTCAAATTTAGGTTTATAACCTGGGATAGAGTTTCTCTGAGAGCTCTGAGAACTGCTGCAAAGAGGGAGGAGCAGGGAAAGTGAAAGTGAAGTTGCTCAATCGTGTCTGGCTCTTTGCGACCCCATGGACTGTAACCTACCAGGCTCCTCTGTCCATGGGATTCTCCAGGCAAGAATACTGGAGAGGACTGCCATTTCATTAGGTCAGTATACATAGGATTTGGTGAAGAGGGAACGTGTACTCAAGCACCATCTTGGTAGAAGGTTGCTGCTCATCATGAGGAACAGACAGCTACTGGTTTTAGGGCTTTTGTAAGTCTGGAGAGACAAAAGAATGAGGTTCATAAGAAACTTCTGAAACTATCTATGAAGGTCTATTCGGCCAGTTTTCTCAGAGCCCAGAGTATCTCATCCTGACCTTTGCCCTCAGTTCTTTTCAGGGTATACAGTCGGTCAGCAACTGCAATGGCTAATGACTTGATTCTTGTAAACTGGATGGTGGGCAACATTCTTTACTTTACAGTCCTTCTCTTTAGGTCTTAACTTTGACCAAAGTTTGGGAGGCATTTCATGACCAGTTTGTCTCACCACGTTAGGAATGCTCATTCCCAGGTCAGGGGAGGATTTTATTGCTAAGCCACCCAATGTGCTTTTATTGAACTAGGCCCTGTTCATAGTTACCAAACTGTCTGTCCTACTAGCCTATGATGGCTCAGAAAATATTTTCCTCCTGTTGCTTATTCCCATATCTAGAGTTACACTATTACAGTCATTGATTTTATAGAACTATATTTCATAAATCATTTCAAGCATCCTAATCATTATTAATTTTATTTTATCTGAAGCTCAGTCACACATTTGGTAATGCCAGAAATAAAAATCTTGTAAAATAAACATAAGTAATATAGCATTAATATTAATGAGATCAGAAGCATTTAAGCTAAGAACTAATTAAGTGCAGCCCAGTACATCCTCAGGTTGTCTGATCCAGTCTGTCCCATATCAATAGTTATCTTTAAGGGAAATTATATACTGGCATGGGCACATGATGTCAATGGCTGATTCATTGGAAAAGACCTTGATTCTGGAATTTAAGGCAGAAGGAGAAGAGGGTGATAGAAGATGAGATGGTTGGATGGCATCACCGATTCAAAGAACATGAACCTGGGCAAACTCTGGGAGATGGTAAGGGACAGGCAAGCCTGGCATACTGCAATCCATGGCTTCATGAAGAGTTGGACATGACTTGGTGATTAAATGACCAAAGTGAAGTTTATCAAAAATGTCTGCAAGGACAAGGCAAGTGGTGGGTCATGGTAACCCCTTACTGGATTGAAAAAGGGATGTTATCTTCTAAGGAGTTACAGGCCAGCATCAGAAGAAGGAAAATTGATCTTTCTGGTTGAACAGATACTTCTGCCACTTGGGGTCTGGTTAATGCATAATACAGATGCACAGTGTACACGAGAAGAGAGAGAGGAGGCTCAAAGTTTATGTTTAAAGTTTTCTTGTCTCACATACTGTGCAGCACAAGGAACTCTACTTAATGCCCTGTGGCGACCTGAATGGGAAGGAAGCCCCAAAGGGAGGGCATATGTGTACATGTATGTCTGATTCATTTTGCTGTACAGTAGAAACTAACATAACATTGTAAAGCAACTATGCTCCAATAAAATTTTCTTTAAAAATAAAACAAAGAAATAAACAAATTTTTCCTGTCTCACCTTAAAGTATAAATTTTTGTTTCATCCTCATTAAGCTCCAGAAGGCAAGAACAGAGGCAGTATTTACTGTTGAGGAAAAGTCAGCAGGAGGAGCCGTGAGTTCTAATGAGCACCTCTCTGTTCTGCACCTTGCCTGATGATTTACATCTGATTACCAGATTAATTGTCACAATGCTCCAAAGGGGTAGGTTAAGTGGATTGAGGAGTTCAGTGCCCTGGAAGCTTGATAGAACTTGATTCTTTCCCACTAGGCCCCTTGACTCCTTCCCACTTGGCCAAACTGAAAGCTGTCCCATGCCATCCCTCAGCTTCCTAATTCCTTTGAAGGTTTCTTTCAAAGTAGGCCAACCTCTACTACAGCAGCCATCTGTCTACTTCTCCTATCACACGCCCAGACCCTAAATGGGAGTATCTAACTCTATGGCACATAGGAAGGGCTGCTGTTGCTGCTGCTAAGTAGCTTCAGTCGTGTCCGACTCTGTGCGACCCCATAGACGGCAGCCCACCAGGCTCTTCCATCCCTGGGATTCTCCAGGCAAGAACACTGGAGTGGATTGCCATTTTCTTCTCCAATGCAGGAAAGTGAAAAGTGAAAGTGAAGTTGCTCAGTCATGTCCGACTCATAGCGACCCCATGGACTGCAGCCTACCAGGCTCCTCTGCCCATGGGGTTTTCCAGGCAAGAGTACTAGAGTGGGTTGCCACTTCCTTCTCCAATAGGAAGGGTAGCCTTACATGAGCTCAAGGAATTCCTAAAAAATTCACAGAGACTAGGACACAACTGGGGAGGGATGACGTGACCTTATTTACCCTATTTACTTCATCTTGCCCTTCTAGGCTTTGTTAGTTATGTGATTTGAGGTAAGAACTGTGTCATGCAATCTGAATCCCCCAGGGCATCCAGCCTTGTACATGTATCAGTCACTCAGTCATGTCTGACTCTTTGCTACCCCATGGACTAGAGCCCTCCCAGCTCCTTGGTACATGGGATTCCCAGGCAAGAATGCAGGAATGGGTTGCCATTTCCTTCTCCAGGGAATCTTCCACACCCAGGGATCAAACCCAGGTCTCCTGCATTGCAGGTAGATTCTTTACTGCCTGAGCCACCGGGGAAGGTGTTCAATTGTTATAAGCAGAATAACCAAGTGATTAAATGAATTAATGGGCAGATGATAGTTCCCTGATGGGGTGTTCTCAGTTGCCAAAACTTTCCTCTCTTTTCAGTCACCTTCTTAGCACCTGACCCACTTTCCTTCCCCCTCCAGCTCCTCCCCTGATGGGCCCTCTACTGTGTCATCTTCCACTGATTGAATTGCCACGGCGTGATGAGGGCCCAAGGAGGATGACTCAGCTCAGTACTACGTCTGCCAGCCTCTCTCCTGAACTTGCTCCTTCATTATCTGTTCATTGCCAGGCTGAGTGACTCAGCACCTGACTTAACGTAAGTGAAGTTTATAGTGTATATAATACTATATATGTGTGTGTATGTATATATGTGATATGTATATATATACAAGGTATGTATAAATGAAAGATATATATACACATAATACATAATCTTTATATAAAATTCATTTAAGACAATTCTCCCACAGCCTTTATCTCATTCCACTGACACCTTCTGGAGCCAGCAAGATATATCTCATGAGTCTTATAGGAAAATGAAGGTATTTAACAAAGTAAATATCTCATAGCTAGTTAAGCTACTTAGTGGCATGTAGCTTAGATGCCTGTCCCAATACCATTTTACTGGATGACCAATCTCTTCTTCAATTGCTGGCTGACCTTGTTTCTGCCCTCAGGACAGATGCTTATCATCAAAAATGCAATGGATGCTGATAGCTTGACTATAGCTTCTAAAAGTGCATTCTGGTAGGTTTTTTTTTTTTTTTTCAGCTCAGTTGCTTTGAAGTACTTGTGGAAGCATATTTCTGTTGTGAACCAAAGTGAAAGTGAAGTCGTGTCCGACTCTTTGCGACCCCGTGGACTGTAGCCTACCAGGCTCCTCCATCCATGGGATTCTCCAGGCAAGAATACTGGAGTGGGTTGCCATTTCCTTCTCCAGGGGGTTGTGAACCAAAATTACCTGAAATATTGAATATTTTTAAAAATCCCACCTCTCTGATCTCATAAAAAATGAACACTCCCCATTCATTCATTTGTGAAGATTTGGGGGGATGGAGGTAGCATAAGAGGTGAGTATTGTAGGAGCTTTGAAGGATCTTCTGCCCCAAGGAAGGGTTCATCAATGAAAACAGCCTAAGAACAAGTGTACAGTCAGGCTGGGATCCCCAGACCAGGGAAGTGGCTGATGGCCAAGGCAATTTGTTTTACGAGATGAGGAAGTTTTTCCAGAAAGAAGTGGTGGGGTAAAAGGACGTTTATTAGGACAAAGAGGACAGGTGAAGTAAAGATTTAGACTAATGTCAAATGGTTGGGTTCTGTAGGGTACCAATTTGCTATGTGCATCTGTAAGAAACACTTGGGTCCCCAGAACATGCATTTAGGCATTGTTTTTTTATTTAGTTGACTTTTCATTGTTTTACAATTATTTTTTTCTGAAACCATTTTCCAGGGTGTCAGGAAGTTAAACCAACAAATTTATTACTTGTTAGCCTGAAATGGCAACCCACTCCAGTGTTCTTGCCTGGAGAATTCCAGGGATGGGGGAGTCTGGTGGGCTGCCATCTATGGGGTCGCACAGAGTCAGACACAACTGAGGAGACTTAGCAGCAGCAGCAGCAGCAGCAGCAGCAGCAGCAGCTATGGGGCATATGAAAAAAGTTTTTAATTTCCCTGAACCTCATATTTGTACTTTTGTGAAATGGACTTGGGCCAGCCACAGAGCATCGCTGTGAGGATACCATGAGATGATCTAAGTAAGGCAGCCAGGATGGTGCCTGAGAGTGGCTGTTGCTGCGGAGTTTGTTGTCCAGGTGGGATTTCGGGTGTTTCCATTATTTAGACCAAACATACACATTTCCAAAAACTGTTTGATCCGCAAAGTCCAGATCTCTTGTAAACACTCTTGTAATCATTTCTTCAGTCTGTAGATGACAGAGAAATAACTAAGTGGATAGATGAGGAGAGAAACATGGAGAGAGAAATAGACACACGTGCATACTTACATAGATACACTAATGGAGAGGGAGACAGAGACAGAAAAGGGCTGGGAAGACAGAGAAATAGAGAATTTTAGTAATGTTTTTGACTCACCCACATCCCCATGAAATGTCACTGTTTAATTAGCTCTGAATTCAAAGGCTAAGTGATTGCAAATGACATTTGGACTTTGGAAGTTTCACTGCAGGTCCTGGTTATTTATACTTTTTTCTGTTACTGAGTAATGAGACGTCACAGAAAAATGGAAGTCATGGATAAAGAAAGAATAAATTTAAACTTACCCAGATACTAAAAACAGGCTCAAATAAAAATCAGAGAGCAAAGAGCATATACTTTCCTCATCCTAACTGTACATTTTCAACCCTCCTAACTCCATCTTGACTTCAATAAATGCCTCCTCCCCTCACCCCCATACCTCTTCTCTCCTGCCAAATACTCCCATGACCTCAGCTTTTACTCTGTAGCTAGAAGGTAACTGAAATGACTGTTTATGGAGAACCCAGGAGAGCTAAGGTGTAGTACATACCTAGTGAGTGGGGGTAGTCAATAAGGGGTAGGTTCTCAGAAGAAAGATCAAGAGAGGGCAGAATCCATGGAGATGAGATGTTCTGAATGATCACACATGTCTTATACACCTTGACAGAGAAGAGTCTCCCGCAAAGGCCAATGTCCAGCGGATGTGTGTTACGATTCATGCACCCATCCAGTCATGCCCATGACTTGTCATTGTTCGGTCACTTAGTCATGTCTGACTCTCTTTGACCCCATGGACTGCAGCATGTCAGGCTTTCCTGTCCTTCACTATCTCCCAGAGTTTGCTCAAACTCACGTCCATTGAGTGCCATGATAGATGTTCAATAAACATTTTTGGAGTGAATGAATACACAGTTCTACACCTAACTTCTCCCTGAAGGATTAGCAAGTATGGATTATTTGGGAAAAAACTAGCTTAATCTGTGTAATTGATGGTAATCCTGGTGCTTTGAGAGGGGAAATTTCAAAGATCAAACCCACATCTCCTGTACCTCCCGAATTGGCAGTCAGTTTCTTTACTGCCTGAGCCACCTAGGAATCCAATTTCAGGGAAGGGGGACTGGAAAAGTGCTCCCCCTAGACGGACCAGGGCTTCCCTGGTAGCTCAGATGGTAAAGAATCCCCCTGCAATGCAGGACACCTGGATTCAATCCCTGGGTCAGGAAGATCCCCTGGAGAAGGAAATGGCAACCCACTTCAGTATTCCTGCCTGGAGAACCCCACGGATGGAGGACCCTGATGGGCTACATCACGGGGTTGCAAAGAGTCGGACACGGCGGAGCAACTCCTATTTTCACTTTCACTAGAGTGACCAATATGGCACAAGGTTGACTCCAGGAGCCCTTCCCCAGGACCTCTGATGAAGCAGCCTTCTGGGGATGCTAACAGTCATTGTGGTGTTGGAGAAGACTCTTGAGAGCTCCTTGGACTGCAAGGAGATCCTACCAGTGCATTCTAAAAGAGATCAGGCCTGGTTGTTCTTTGGAAGGAATGATGCTAAAGCTGAAACTCCAATACTTTGGCCACCACATGCAAAGAGTTGACTCACTGGAAAAGACTCTGATGCTGGGAAGGATTGGGGGCAGGAGGAGAAAGGGACGACAGAGGATGAGATGGCTGGATGGCTTCACTGACTCGATGGACATGAGTTTGAGCGAACTCCAGGAGTTGGTGATGGACAGGGAGGTCTGGTGTGCTGCAATTCATAGGGTCACAAAGAGTCGCACACGACTGAGCGACTGAACTAATTAACTGTCTTCATGATCAGTGGGTGATGAAGGGTCAGTGTTAGCTGACACTATCAGAGGAGATGGCAGGGTCATTGTCCAGACCTGGTCTGAGGCTGTGGCAGTTCATAACTTCAGTGTGGAACCTAGGAGAGAGTAAGGACCACCCTGGCTGCCAGAGGATAAAACAGAAAGACCTGAGTTGTGGTCAAGCCACCTGGGCTGCTAACACTGCTGTATGTAGCAGAGGTTTGCAACTTCAGGTCAAGTTCTATAGACAACCAACAGGAAAACTCCTCCAGCCCCCAGGCTTTTTCCAAAGGTAAGACCCAAGGTTGGATCCACTCATTGTTAATTAGGATGAATAAAAAGAGACCCTGAAAAATTTGAAGTTTGGCATTACGGGTATCATACTGGCTAATGGGAGCCTGGTAGTGCCTTGGTGCTCTGAGAGACTGGTGGAGCTTTCTGTTCACAGCATTTGAGTCTGCTCCAAGAAGCAGCTAGGAAATCCTAGAGGGCCCAGCTTGAGTCCTGAATGGGACAAACAAGAGTTCCCCAGAGGGAACAAAGTCTGTACTATATGATAAAAAATGATCCATGAGAACTGGAAAGCAAATCATTGATACTGAGAGTGTTTTTTGGTCCTGAATTGGATGATACATGAAGAGATCATTATCTCCACTTCATAAAAGCTTTGGTGTCCTAACTGCAAAGTGCAGATCACCAAAGTGGGTTAGGGGAGGGAACAGACAGAGAAAGAGACGCAGAGAACATTCCCAAGTAGCGTCCCACTAAGGTGGGCTGGGCTTATATCAAAGAGGACTGTGCCCAAATCCTTGCTCAGAAAGTGCATTTTTGAGTCCATAACATCCTTGTCCTCTGCTACTTGACATTCCACTTGTCTTTGCACCATCACTCGTACCTTAGATGGCTTTTCTTTACAAAATGAATCCCAATGCCCACCCAGTAAATCCAGTGAAGCAGCCAGTGCATGGTCAAATTTTAAACCTCGCAAAAGTGAAGAACACGTGAAAGGAGCGTGAAAGAACAGAGCGTCGGGTATGCACGCAGAATCCACCTTTTCATTGCGGGGTAGATAAATCAAGCGCAGACGCCTTCCTTGACCCTAGATCAGCCAGTGCCTGGAGCTAAATAACGGCAGGTTGCTGAGTCTGAAGTGCATGTAAAATCCAATTGTAAGCTGGCTGACCACGGAATCACGACTGGATTCACTTACTGCTAATTAGGATGAATAAGAAGAGACACTGGGAGATGTGCCGCTTGGAATTATGGGTAGTGAAAGCCACTCAGTGGGAGGAAACCAGTTTCTCCTGGTGTCTTGGAACACCATTTTACATAGTGTCTGGTGCATTATTTATGTCCTGATATTTGCACATAGTAAGAATCGAGGATAATTCTGATAAAACAACACTCCAGGAAACCCAATTTGAAGGGGATTTACAGGCCCAAGCTGGGAAGAGTGATTGGGTTTGACTCCCTGTAAAGAAGGGATCTTCTGTTCCTGGCTTGTTTGAAAGCATATTTTTCTTTCTGACTCAAGTGATAAAATGCACACCATTGAGCAAGGCTCTGGAAACTGTCAGCTGAGGTTGACGTGATGGCCAGATAGGCCTCTTGATTATTGATCATTTTTTTGTTTTTGTACCTCCTGGTGCTAACTTCTCTTTCTGAGAGTGAGCTCACTCTTCGTTTACTATATGTAAAAAAGTAATGAACTGCTAGGCTCATGTGTACTAGGAGTGATTGTAGGGAGGTTTAGGGCCAGGAGAAACCAGCTAGACATAGTACTGGTTAAAAATACAAAGGGATCTTTTGTGGGAATTCTTGCTCTATAATGTTGGACCATCCCTTTCCCCCAACTTTCTGGCCAGGAGAGGGATAGGAGAGCTATTTTAATCTTAATTCTATTTAAGGGATTGGATGCTCCAAAGAGAAACAGAGTTTTGCTGAGCATTTTAAACAATTGATGCCAGATGGATTTCTTTTGTATCATTTTTCAAACGGTTTTCTCTAAATGAGTTCTAAAGATAGACTGTACATAATCACTAAAGATTGAAGGATGCTGAAATATTAAGCAACTAGGAATGGCAAATCTTACTGTATTTGGGTGATTGGGTAATTTTTAGTGATTGGGTAAATGGCTTCAATTCTTTATTTCTTAGTGTTCCTACCATGTATCTGAAACAAATCCTGGCAAAGGAGGGACCACGGGATGAATTTGCAGGAAGAATTGTCCATATCTCTGCATAGGTGCATACTTGGAAAATATTTTGCAATAATAAATGACTTTTATTTCAAATCAATTTTAAGAATAATTGTAATGAAAAATATATTTATGTGTGTGTGTGTGTGTTTGAGAGAGAGATAAAGAGAGGAAAAAAAGACAGAGACACACAGAAAAAGAAAGAAACTGATTCTAGTGGAGATACTAAAATAAAAAACCAGGCATGGATTTTCACCCGTGATCTATGACACATTGCTTCGATCTCCTAATGGTTATCATCATATAATCACCATACAAAGATGAAAGTCAAGATACTGGCACAGCTCCTGCTCTGCTCAAACAGAATTAGCATCAGTTGTAAACTTCTAGCACAGCTGTAACTATGCATTCAACGAATGTCCAGACGTGAATTGATATTCCAAGGACCTCTCCTCCCTGCTGCCCCTAAGGCCAGAGTGAAAGCACATGGTTTCTCTTGTTCTGGGTCACTAGACACAGATATCTTGGCCATGATAGCCTGATCCAGAGCTTGGCTCCTCAGCTGAAAGCCACGTGACATATGTGCTAGCCCAGTGACTTATAAAGTGGCCAAGTGCTGGATGAGCATGCTTCTTTTTGGATGAAGACCAGCTTCCATAGGGAGAGCCTTTCTCTGGAGGAGTTAGTTGAAAGACAGAAACAAGAAGTAGAAAGAAGAAATATGGGCAGGGCAGCCATAGGAGACATCAAGAGTAAAGACAGGAGCAGCTAGAAAAGTGGGTAAGGATTGAGCAGGACAAACTCACTCTAATAGATGTTGTTGGCAGAGAGGACAAGGACCAGACTCCTGAGGATCAAAACTAATGCTTCAATTCCTGTGACACCTCCTGTGGGAGAGTGGGCATGGCTTTCTGACCCCCCACCCCAGGCTTCCCCAGGAGCCCCTTTCCACACCCCTATCCCCTGAGGTTATCTCAAGCCTCTCTCCTTCTTGTGACCCCAAGTAGTTGTAATAATAATTTTAACGATCAAATGCTTCCTATATGATAAAGGTTCAAGTCGATTGCTGTAGTTAATTATTATATACATATTATGAAGTATGTATCATAATTATAATAGCCATATTACAGATAAGTGAACAGAGGCCAAAAGGGGCCAAGTATGTGGAAGGCTTCATATTGTTTGTGATAAGCACCAGTAATTAGTCAGTGAATTCAAAATGCCAACTGAAATAAGAAAATATTAAAACTGGACTCAGCAAACCTTCAATGTTCTATTTTCTTTAAAAAAGCAATTGGACAAGACAGTCTCTTTAGGTAGAAAATATACATTGGAAGGCAGCCCTGTTTTTCTGGCAGAAACCACACACATTACATATGCTCAACATTTTCTAGTTTCAGTTTCTTTGATGCAAAATCAACCTGGAGACACATGTGAGGCAATATGATGTAGAATCCCTCTAGATAACATTTTTCATTTTTTCTGATTTTTTGCAATTAGTTCTTCAAAGCCCAGTCTGCATGGTTTTTCTTATTCAGTCCTTCCAAGGCATTCACCTAATTTTCACAGGGGAGTAAAAAGGCACATTTTTTTCACACTCTGATTCTATTATTAGTTATCATATTTAATTAAATTATGTTATAACAACTGATATTAAAACATCTAACATCTATTAATATTAGACAATTCACCTGGTAAGAGCAGAAATGTATGAGACTCTTAGAAAAGTTTCTATATACTGAGATGGTTGTAACTACATATGGCTTAGTCCTATCTGACTCTTTGTGGCTCCGTGGACTACAGCATGCCAGGCTCCTCTATCCTCCTTACTTGTGAAGAGTTTGCTAAAATTTATGTCCATTGAGTTGGTGATGCTATATTAGCCTCTCATCATCTGCAGCCCACTTCTCCTTTTGCCTTTGATCTTTCCCAGCCATCAGGGACTTTTCCAATGAAATAGTTATTTGTAGCAAGTGGCCAAAGTATTGTAGTTTCAGCAAGATAACACGAAGATTAAAAGATAGACCCTTGGACTTCACTGGTGGTCCAGTGGTTGAAAATTTGCCTGCCAGTGCAGGGGACACAGGTTTGATCCCTGGTTTGGGAAGAACTACATGCCGTAGAGCAACTAAGACTGTTCACCAAAATTATTGAGTCCATGCTCCTAGAGTCTGTGCCCTGCAACAAGAGATGCCACCACAGTGAGAAACCCACACACCACAGCTAGAGAGCAGCCTGTGTGCAGCAACAAAGATCCACTCCTCCCAAAAATAAATAAAAATTTTTTTAAGTAAAGCTTCGTTTTGAACCCAGAAGTCTGACTTCAGAACTATATTATTATATCCCTGGAAACGTTTTTAGAGGTCCCTGCTAAACCAAACAGTCGATGATCCACAATTGTTCAGTCATTATTTGCGACCCCATGGACTATAGCGTACCAGGCTTCCCTGTCGTTCACTATCTCCTGAGGTTTGCTCAAACTCATGTCCATTGAGTCAATGATGCCATCCAACCATCTCATCATATTCTGTCACCCCCTTCTCCTGCCCTCAGCCTTTCCCCAGCATCAGGGTCTTTTCCAATGAGTCAGTTCTTCTTGTCACATGGCCAAAAGATTGGAGCTTCAGCATCAGTTTCTTCCAATGAATATTCAGGGTTGATTTCCTTTAGGATTGACTGGTTTGATCTTGCTGTCCAAGGGACTCTCAAGAGGCTTCCCCAGCACCCCAGTTTGAAAGCATCAATTCTTTAGTGGTCAGCCTTCTTTATAGTCCAACTCTCACATCCAGACATGACTACTGGAAAAACCATAGCTTTGACTAGATGGACCTTTGTCAGCAAAGCGATGTCTCTGCCTTTGAATATGCTACCTAGGTTTGTCTTAGCTTTCATTCCAAGGAGCAAGTGTCTTTTAATTTCATGGCTGCAATTACTGTATGCAGTGATTTGGGGGGCCAAGGAAACCAAATCTTTCACTTTTCCACTTTTTCCCCTTCTACTTGCCATGAAGCGATGTGATGGGATGCTATAATCTTAGTTTCTTGAATGTTGGATTTTAAACCAGCTTTTTCACTCCCCTCTTTCACCTTCACCAAGGGGCTCTTTAGTTCCTCTTCACTTTCTGCCATTAGAGTGGTATTATCTGCATATCTCAGGTTATTACTCTTTCTTCCTACAATCGTTAATTTCAGCTTCATCCAGCCTGGCATTTCTCATGATGTACTCTGCATATAAGTTAAATAAGCAGAGTGACAATAAAAAGCCTTGACTGGATTCCTTCCTTGCTGTAACGGCTATGGTCACATGTGTGCAACCTCCAGCCCATACATTCAAGCTTCACTGCTGTATCCTCTGCCCCATTAGCCGCCTCTTGGTCAGTTCTAAGTCCTAGGGGTGGTCGTGATGGTGGTCAGTTCCAGGAGAATAACCCAGAAAAGAGGCTCGTGAAGACTTGGAAGTAGACTTGATCATTTGGGTGGAAAATTCTGGGATCCCAATACCTGGAGCACAGTCCAAATCACCCAGTAGAAGTGAGCTCTGGATAGACTCTGGTGGGCTGGTACCTTTGATCGATCGTCCCCTCATGCCTTGGAGGAGTGCAGGGGGAGCAGACTAAAGCAGCATAAGCACAATGAGGGACACACGACAGGGACCCCTATTCTCAGGCCCTAGGACAGTACTGATTCCACTTCCACTTGGTGGGGTCCATCCTCACCTGAACTCATGACTGGTGCTGTGGGCATAGATGTTGACAAAGAATTATACAAATTGGTGTTTCAAGCATGTACAGTCATTCAATTGTGTCCGACTCTGCTACCCCATGGTCTGTAGCCCACCAGGCTTCTCTGTCCATGGGATCCTCCAGGCAAGAATATCGGGGTGGGTTGCCATTTCCTCCTCCCAGGGATCATCCTGACCCAGAGATCAAACCCTCATCTCCTGTATTCTCAGATTCTTTACTGTTGAGCCACCTGGGAAGCCCAAACACTACTTTTATTTTTAGATATTTGAGAGTTTCAAGAGTTTCAGGGGAAAAGAAAGTAAACTGTGGAGAGGTCATGTGTTAATTATTAATTGTTTTTCTCCTCTATGTCCAAGCCTGTTCTTCCCGACCCTCATTCACACTGCCTGGCACGTGATGAGGAATGTTGGATATTTATCAAACAGAATCACTTATTTCCAAAGGCAAGTTTTACATGTCCCATCCTGGGTGCCGCTGTCATTAAAGACTGTCAGCCCTGGGTGAGGTCATAAGGCTAGAATAGGAGCCAAACTTCCCCACGTCTCTGAGCATAGCTAGCATTGATTCTAAGTGAGTCTGAAGAGCTAGCATGATAAACAAGAATTAGATTTGGCTCAATGACTAGGAGCACCAAGCAAGCTCCAGACGTTTGACTCCTTGAGCACTGACGGTCCCAACATTTTGTCTTGATAATGACATTTTCCACTGACAGTGACAAACTGCTATAATCTCTGCCCAACACCTGTGCCCAGCTGAGATGCCCACCTCCTTACTCAAGTATACATTCTTCTGGTAATGACAACCAAATAAAGGATTTGGAGCTAATAGTTACTTGGTTGTTCTGTAGGATGTTGCAACTGCACATTTATGAGATTTATTTTTAAAAGAACTACTCATCCTGATCATATTTTTAAAGCAAGTTCTGAAGAACCACAGAATCTCCCAAGTCCAACGCCAGTAATGATCATGGCATGCTATTATTCACCCAACCTATAAGTCACAGACCTTCCAAGCTTGTGTATGTCCTGGAAGAAAACCCACTTACGTAGTTTCAAAGCACATTCTCTCCTATGTCCAGAAAAATCATTACCTGTGGAAGTTGTTTTTTATTTTAGTTAATCAGAGCTAGACATCTTAATGCAATTTTAAGACTGAGCCAGAAAGTTCTATATAAAAAGTTTTCCTGTTATTTTGATTAAGCCTAGTCTTACCAGCCTCAGAAAAAAAATCACCATAAGTAATATCCCGGTGTATTTTAAGTAAAAGTGAAAAGGAAAGGGAAAATTTCATCCTAAATTTAATTTGCTTTTATTTTTTAGGAGGTTAATGCAAATTCTTCATAAATGTGGCTCCATGAAGATTTCTAATGGAACAGATTGTCAAGAAATAATTCTCCTAGGGTCTAATTCAAAAATGCACATGGAATTCTGTTTCCTGTAAAGCTATCAGAACTGAGCAAGCAATAAGGATTAAAACCATGAGAGATGAGTGTTATACCCTCTCTCTGAACATTCTTCTGACATTACAACATACCCCAGCTATAGATGCTGACAAAGAATTGTATAAATTAATGTTTTAAATGGTACTTTTATGTCTAGAGATTTTGAGGGTTTTGTGAATTTGGAAGGAAAAGAAAGGAAATTGTGGAGAGGTAACATTAATTGCTAACCATTAATTGTTTTTTCTCCTCTATGTCCTTCGGACATGAAAATAGAAGAGAATAATACTTCTTCCCTCATCCCCCAGGCTGTGTTGGCCTCTTTTTTTTGGTTACCAACAGTTTTTTTGTTTACTATTATTATTACTTTCCTGAGGAGAATTTCACTGGGTCCTGAAGTGATGGGACGGAGAGATGCAGGGATGATGTACTCTTGATCAAAGCATAGTCTTCCAAATACACCCAAATTCTAATCCCAGAAACTTGTGACTACGGTATCTTACATGACAGAGGGGAGTTAAAAGGCAAAAATGTTCAGAGGGGAGTTAAAAGGCAAAAATGTTCAGAGTGAATAAAAAAGCAAGACACGATCATATCCTGTTTACAAGGAGCAGACTTTAATTATGCATATGTGCTCAGTTGCTCAGCGGTGTCCAGCTCTTTGTGACCCCATGGACTCTAGCCCACCAGGAGTGGGTTGCCATTTCTTCCTCCCAGGTATCTTCCCGATCCAGGGATCAAACTTGCATCTCCTGCATTCGGAGGCGGATTCTTTACAGATGAGCCACCTGGGAAGCCCAAATGCTACTTTTACCTTTAGATATTTTGAGAGTTCAAAGTATCTAGATCAAAGAATTTAATGTCCATGGTATTTCCCAAGCAGGAATACTGGAATGGGTTGCCATTTCCTCTTCCACAGGATCTTCCTGACCTAGGGATCAAATCTGAGTCTCCTGTATTGGCAGGTGGGTTATTTACCATTGAGCTACCTGGAAATTTCTTTAAGTATAAAAATACAAAATATTAAAAGGATGAGAACTGTATATCATTACAAATATAAGAAAGCTATTACAGCCCAGCTAATATTGACCAGGTAAAATTTCCATATCAGATATAAAGAACATTTCATGATGAAAAAGGTCAATTTATCAAATAAAAAGTTACAAGTGAAAAAACAGACAAATCTACAATGACAGTGAAATCCAGTACAACCACAGTTAATTTTAAAAATCTGTAAGGATATAGATTTGAAAAACATTGCCCAATTCATCATAATTGGAATTTATGGAACACCACACCCAACAATTACAAGAGCACACTTTTGTCAAAACTCATGAAAACTTCATGAAGTGTAGTACATTAAACTTGGCCATGAGTTAATTGTCTCTCCTGTGAAATGGTAGAATCTATTTTCTTACCTCTTTAATTTGATCTGGTCTTGAGACCAGCTTTGACCAATAGCACAAGGCAGAAATGATGTTATACTACTTAGGAGTCAAGGCCTTATATTTAAAAGGATTAAAGGTTTAAATTAATTCATGGTCTGAGTTTCTTCCATAAGAAGCAGACAAAGAAGAGAAAAGTTAGGCTCAAATTTAGTAGAATGAAAGAAATAATGTGGTCATTATTTATAGATACGGACCTGATTGTGCATGTAGAGAACATCAGGTCAGTAACAACAAGAAGACACTTGAGAATAATGAGGGAATTTAGCTACATCTCAAGACACAAGGGCTACATAGAAAAAGAAAAATTTTCTACATGCTTGTTCAGTTGCCAGCTGTGTTTAACTCTTCGTGGTCCCATGGATTGCAGCACACCTTGCCTTCCTGCCCCTCACCATCTCCCAAAGTTTGCCCAAGTTCATATCCATTGCATTGGTGACTCAGCCTCTGCTGCTCTCTTCTCCTTCTGCCCTCAGTCTTTCTCAGCATCTGGATATTTTCTAATGAGGTGGCTGTTCACAGCAGGTTACCAAAATATTGGAGCTTCAGCTTCAGAATCAGTCCTTCCAATGAGTATTCAGGACTGATTTCCTTTAAGATTGACTGGTTTGATCTCCTTGCTGTCCAAGGGACTCTCAAGAGTCTTCTCTAGCACCAGGGTTTGAAGGCATCAATTCTTTTCAAAGAATATCAGTTCAAATAAATATATTTCTACATGCTAGCAACAAATAAAAAGATAAAATACAATACCATCTACAAAACCTTAAAAATATAAATGACTTAGAAATGATTGGGAACTCATGTAAACCCATGGCTGATTCATGTCAATGTATGGCAAAACCAATACAGTATTGTAAAGCAAAATAAAGTAAAAAATAATAATAATAATAATAAATAAATAAAACACATACACAAAAGAAATGACTTTAAGAAAATATGCAAAGGATCTCCGCACTTAAAACTATAAAATGTAAATGAGATAAATTAATGAAACCTTAAATGTGTGTCTATGTGTTGAAAGACTCGATTTTCTTACAATGTCTATTTGCTCCCAGATTCGTCTATGACTTCGATGTAAAGCAAAACAAAATCTTTGCAGACTTTGTTCCCTTTTGTAAAGTTGATGAGATGATTTCAAAGTGTATATGGAAATGTAATGAAAAACTGACAAAGCTGGAGGATTTACTTACTCTAAAAGTTTTCATAACTAAACTGTGAGCATAAATTCTACTCCTAGGTATTTTTATCCAAGAGAAATATCTTAAAATATTTCTTCACAGAAGACTGATGTGAGAAAGATCACAGCCATTTTCTTTGTAACAATTCCAAAGTGGAAATAGCCTAAACATCCATCAAAGAAGAATAGATAGTGTTCATGTAGTGGAATACTACTCAAAAATACAAAAGAAGAGCAAATAACTGATGCATACATACTGTGGATTAATCTCAAAAACATTTTGAAGAGCAAAAGTTGTCTGGCATAAATTGTACATACCATAGTATAGAGATGGTATGTGTTTAATTTACATGAAGTTCAGAACAGCTAATACTCATCCATCTCAATAGAAAATATGACAGCAGCTGCTTCCAGCAGGATTAATCTCAAAAACATTTTGAAGAGCAAAAGTTGTCTGGCATAAATTGTACATACCATAGTATAGAGATGGTATGTGTTTAATTTACATGAAGTTCAGAACAGCTAATACTCATCCATCTCAATAGAAAATATGACAGCAGCTGCTTCCAGCGGGCACAGAAACCAACTGGAAAGGGACATAAAGGAACTTTCTGCAGTGATGAATATGTTCTCCATTTTCATTGGGACATTTGTTGCACAGGTATATACATTTGTCAATACTTATCAGTATTCTTGCCTTGAGAACACCATGAACAGTATGAAAAAGCAAAAAAATAGAACACTGAAAGATGAACTCCCCAGATCAGTAGGTGCCCAATATACTACTGAAGATCAGTGGAGAAATAACTCCAGAAAGAATGAAGAGATGGAGCCAAAGCAAAAACAACACACAGTTGTGGATGTGACTGGTGATGGAAGCAAGATCCGATGCTGTAAAGAGCAATATTGCATAGGAATCTGGAATGTTAGGTCCATGAATAAAGGCAAATTGAAAGTGGTCAAACAGGAGATGGCAAGAGTGAACATCGACATTGTAGCAATCAGTGAACTAAAATGGACTGTAATGGGTAAATTTAACTCAGATGACGCTTATATCTACTATTGTGGAAAAGAATCCCTAGAAGAAATGGAGTAGCCATCAAAGTCAACAAAAGAGTCTGAAACGCAGTGCTTGGATGCAGTCTCAAAAATAACAATGATCTCTGTTTGTTTCCAAGGCAAACCATTTAATATCACAGTAATCCAAGTCTATGCCCCTACCAGTAATGCTGAAGAAGCTGAATTTGAATGGCTCTATGAAGACCTACAAAAACCCTCTAGAACTAACACCCAAAAGATGTCCTTTTCATTATAGGGGACTAGAATGCAAAAATAGCGAGTCAGTAAATACCTGGAGTAACAGGCAAATTTGGCCTTGGAGTACAGAATGAAACAGGGCAAAGACTAATAGAATTTTGCCAAGAGAACACACTGGTCATAGCAAGCAGCCTCTTCCAACAACACAAGAGAAGACTCTACACATGGACATCACCAGATGGTCAATACCAAAATCAGATTGATTATATTCTTTTCAGCCAAAGATGAAGAAGCTCTATACATTCAGCAAAAGCAAGACCAGGAGCTGACTGTGGCTTAGATCATGAACTCCTTATTGCCAAATTCATACTGAAACTGAAGAAAGTAGGGAAAACCACTAGACTGTTCAGGTATGACTTAAATCAAATCTTTTATGATTATACAGTAGAAGTGACAAACAGATTCAAAGGATTAGATCTGATAAACAGAGTGCCTGATGAACTATGGACAGAGGTCCATGACATTGTACAGGAGGCAGTGATCAAGAACATACCCAAGGAAAAGAAATGCAAAAAGGAAAAATGATTGTCTGAGCAGGCCTTACAAATAGCTGTGAATAAAAGAGAAGTGAAAGGTAAAGGAGAACAGGAAAGATATACCTATTTGAATGGAGTTCTGACGAATAGCAAGGAGAGATAAGAAAGCCTTCCTCAGTGATCAATGCAAAGAAATAGAGGAAAACAATAGAATGGGAAAATCTAGAGATCTCTTTGAGAAAATTAGAGATACCAAGGGAACATTTCATGCAAAAATGTGCACAATAAAGGACAGAAATGGTATGGACATAACAGAAGCAGAAGATATTCAGAAGAGGTGGCAAGAATACAAAGAAGAACTAAACAAAAAATATCTTCATGACTCAGATAATCACGATGGTGTGATCACCAACCTAGAGCTGGACATACTGGAATGTGAAGTCAAGTGGGCCTTAGAAAGCATTACTACGAACAAAGCTAGTGGAGGTGATGGAATTCCAGTTGAACTATTCCAAATCCTAAAAGATGATGCTGTGAAAGTGCTGCACTTGATATGCCAACAAATTTGGAAAACTCAACAGTGGCCACAAGACTGGAAAAGGTCTGTTTTCATTCCAATCCCAAAGAAAGGCAATGCCAAAGAATGCTCAAACTGCCACACAATTCCACTCATCTCACATGCTAATAAAGTAATGCTCAAAATTCTCCAAGCCAGGCTTCAACAGGACATAAACTATGAACTTCCAGATGTTCAAGCTGGATTTAGAAAAGGCAGAGGAACTATATATTAAATTGCCAAAATCCGCTGGATCATCGAAAAAGCAAGAGAGTTCTAGAAAAACATCTATTTCTGCTTTATTGACTATGCCAAAGCCTTTGACTGTGTGGATCACAATAAACTGTGGAAAATTCTGAGAGAGATGGGAATACCAGAGCACCTGACCTGCCTCTTGAGAAATCTGTATGCAAGTCAGGAAGCAACAGTTAGAACTGGACATGGAACAACAGATTGTTTTCCAAATCGGGAAAGGAGTACATAAAAGCTGTATATTGTCACCCTGCTTATTTAACTTATATGCAGAGTACATTATGTAAAATGCTGGGCTGGTTGAAGCACAAGCTAGACTCAAGATTGCCAGGAGAAATATCAATAACCTCAGATATGCAGATGACACCACCCTTATATCAGAAAGTGAAGAAGAACTAAAGAACCTCTTGATGAAAGTAAAAGAGGAGAGTGAAAAAGTTGGCTTAAGATCATGGCATCCATTCTCATCACTTCATGGCAAATAGAGGGGAAACAGTGGAAACAGTGATTGATTTTATTTTGAGGGGCTCCAAAATCACTGCAGAAGGTGACTGCAGCCATGAAATTAAGACGCCTGCTCCCTTGGAAGAAAAGTTATGACCAACATAGAAAGCATATTAAAAAGCAGAGACATTACTTCACCAGCAAAAGTTCGTGTAGTCACAGACGAACTGGTTTTTCCAGTAGTCATGTGTGGATGTGAGAATTGGACCATAAAGAAAGCTGAGAGCTGAAGAATTGATGCTTTTGAACTGTGGTGTTGGAGAAGACTCTTGAGAGTCCCTTGGGCTACAAGGAGAACCAACCAGTCCATCCTAAAAGAAATCAGTTCTAAATATTCATTGAAAGGACTGATGCTGAAGCTGAAACTCCAATGCTTTGGCCACCTGATATGAAGACTGACTCATTAGAAAAGACCCTGATACTGGGGGATTGATGGCAGGAGAAGAAGGGACAACAGAAGATGAGATGGTTGGATAGCATCACCGATTCAATGGACATGAGTTTGAGTAAACTCTAGGAGTTGGCGGTGGACAGGGAGGCCTGGCATGCTGCAGTTCATGGGGTTGCAAAGAATGGGACATGACTGAGAGACTGAACTGAACTGAACTGATCAACTGTATGCTTCATGTGTGTTCATTTTGCTGTTGGGCTTTTCCAGTGGCTCTGTCAGTAAAGAATCCGCCTGCAATGCAGGAGACCTGGGTTCTGTTTTTGGGTTGGATGATCCCCTGGAGGAGGAGATAGCAACCCACTCCAGTATTCTTGCCTGGAGACTCTCCATGGACAGAGGAGGCCGATGGGCTACAGTTCATGAGGTTGCAAAGAGTGGGACATGACTGAGCGACTAACTAGGGCACATAGCACATTAAAACAATAGAATTAATTTATAAGAAAAAATTAACTAACATGTCTATTTATTATAATTAGTAATTATCTATAACTTGTTATAATTAATAATGTTAATTAGCAGTGAGTTTTCAACCCCTCGACAATCAAACGCCATAGGACAGGTAATCCACTGCTAGGAACTGATTGAAGGACCTGGGTAAGGCTCAGACAGTCAGCAACCTCATGAGATCCCAGACTGGCGGGACACTCAACCAGGAGTGATTGCCAAACTCCCTTGGAGTGATCACCATAGAAGCTGCAGTGAGAGAGGAGGCATGTGGGCTACTGGAGCAGCCAGTAGGAATTGGGCACCAAGGCTAATGCCCCTTTGGTCAGCCAGCCACACCCGAGACTGAGGTCAGTCTGCAGTGTAAGATCACATGCAGACCAGACATCCTCCCCCCACCACTGGTATATAATACAAATCTTTCCACTTTCCCTTCTGCCTCCTAAATAACAGAGAAGAAAATGAAGGATAGTTAAAACTTATTTTTAAAAATTAAATTTGCTCTTATTTGTTCACAAGATACAGCTTTTATTTAGAAACTTGTACTCTAAACCAGAAGAGATTGAATTATCTTAACCAGCAAATTTAAACATCTCACCCCTACCCCAACTGCCCTTTCAATCGAGTAGGGACCCCAAAACTCTAGAGCCACACTCATAAAAACTAAAATCCCTTTTGTTTTGTTTTTGACAATCTGGGCTACAGTATATACATTTCAATTGGCTTCCCAGGTGAGGCAGTGGTAAAGAATCTGCCTACCACTGCAGGAGAAGAAAGAGATGTGGGCTCAGTCCCTGGGTCAGGAAGATGCCCTGGAGGAGGAAATGGCAGTCCACTCCACTGTTGCCTGGGAAATTCCATAGATGGAAGAGCCTTGGCAGGTTACTATCTATGAGGTCGCAAAGAATCAGACATGACTGAGTGACGGGACACACATATACATTTCCATCCTGATTCACTCTGGGCTTTAGTCTTCATTCTGTTCTGGCTGGAGCAGGTGGGATCGTGGCAAGTAATGAGGCTGGATAGACAGAAAGGAATCAACTTTTGGGTACCATTTTAGGAGTCTGGATCTTATCCTAAAGGCAAAAGGAGGAGGCTCTGAAATGTTTTAGTCAGTGAGTGACACAATTGGATTTGTGACTTGGAAAAATCACTCTGACAGAAGTATGGGGTTTAGTGTTAGCAAAATTAGAAACTGAGAGAACAGATAAGAGACTATTGAAGAAAGCTAGGCAAGCAGTCGTGAGGGTGTATTTTTTAAAGAAAGTGGCAGTGGGTGTGGATAAAATGGGACTGGATGAGATCAAGGAAGTAAGTCCATAGGAAGGCAGAATATAAGAATGATACATCTTGGCTTGGCCAACTGAGTGGGTTGTGATGTCATTTAATAAGAAAGGAATATGGTGCAGGGGTGGATGTGAGGAACAGAAGGGAGAAATGATGAGCTTTTAACCTGTTACTATGAAATATCCATGGAAGATTCAAGAGGATACCTCCAAGGTCCTCTTGCATTTTAGGTATTAAAACTCAACAAAGAATTTTGGCTTGATGTTAAAGAAAATAAAGAGATTAAGAAGAACTAAGTAAACTCCTGGCTGAAAATTCTACAATGGAGTGGTAGTAAAAATTGAAAGACTGGGTGTTCAGTTTGCAAAAGGGTTGCTTTTTTTTTTCTAAAACAAAACCAAATCAGAAAATGAATGACAGCGTTTCATTCATCTCACATAGCAAAAAGCTAAGAGGTAAGTGGTTGCTGTCATTGCTCAATGATGTTAGCACCAATGTGTCTGAAGTTCTGTTATCCTAAAATTTCCAGATGGCTGTTTCAGCTCTAGCCTCCATATACATTCAAAGCAGGGTGGGAGAGGGTCACCATTCTGACCCTTCTAATCAGGAAACCAGGAACTTCCTCCCAGTTACCCTACCTGGCTTGTATCTATGTATCTTTTCCCAAATGGTGGCACATTGCCATCCTTGGCCAAAAAGCTGAAACTAATGATGAAGTTATATGTGTGTATACATATATAGTCGCAAGGGCCTCCCACATGATCCTAGTGGTAAAGAACTGGCCTGCCAATGTAGGAGACATAAGAGGCTTGGATCAGGAAGATCTTTGCATCAGGAAGATCCCCTGAGGGAGACATGGCAGCCCACTCCAGTATTCTTGTCTGGAGAATCCCATGGACAGAAGAGCCTAGCAGGCTATGATCCATTGGGTTGCAAAGAATCAGACACAACTGAAGAGACTCAGCACACACACATACATACAGTTGTTGAGAGACAATTGCAAGAGAGTAGAGAGTGGGTGTTGGGTTGACTAAGAAACGGCATTTGCAGAGGTCAAAGCAATAGACAAGTGTCAGTGACAAGGAAAGTTAGGAAAGTCTATAAAGGGTATTAAGCAGAATCTTAGTACCTTCGCTTAATAGAAAATTTTAAATACCATATCTGGATATTTCAGGAAATTTAAAAACATCTGATTTGGAGAGCTTTCTTTTATTCATTCATTTTTAATTTTTGGCTGCATCCTGTGGCATGTGGGATCTTAGTTCTCTGACCAGGGATCAAACCTGTACCCCCTGTGCTGGAAGGTGAAGTCTTAACCCCTAGACCATCAGGGAAGTCCTGAGAGCTTTACCTTTATAGGATACTAAAATAACTAGGTGGTAGGTGGAATATTGTTGAGTTGAAGAGAAACTTGAGTCAGGCTCCCTGAGTCTGTACTCAGTTTCACCACTCACCAACCAGTAGTCATCCACGTTTCATTTACCTCTTAGGCCAGACTTCCTTCATCCATAAAATAGAAACTATAAACTTTCCAAACACTGGACAGCAAGAGGATCAGACCAGTTAATCCAAAAAGAAATCAACCATGAATATTCTTTGGAAGGGCTGATTTCATTGACTATTCATTGGACTGATGCTGAAGCTGAAGCCCCAATACTTTGGCTATCTGATCAAAGAGCTGACTCATTGGAAAAGACCCTGATGCTAGGAAAGACTGAGGACAGGAGGAGAAGGGGGAGACATAGTGTCCAAGGATGACATTGTTGGATGACACCATCGTCTCGAAGGACATGAATTTGAGCAAACTCCAGGAGATAGTGAAGGACAGGGAGGTTGGGGTGCTGCAGTCCATGGGGTGACAAAGAATCGACAAAACTGAGCAACTGAACAACAACAAAACACTGCCTAGCACAGAGTGAAGACTCATTAATGTTAGTTGCTTTTATTAAATCATACACTCTCTTTGAACAGGTCATAATATTCAATTATCATAGTGGAAAATTACCCTCAAAGAAGTAATCAATTGATTTTTATTCTAATGCCGTGCCTTCTAATAACCATCTTCATCCATGATTTGCCAAGTAAAATTGTGTTTTAAAATTCTAAAATTAAATAAGGGTAACAAATAAACAAAACTAACGCAAGGGAAATTTGGAGAGTGACATGATTCTGCTTGCAGGTCTATCTGATTGCATTGCATTATGCGTGAATTCCAATAGGTTTCTTAATTCAAGAGGCAGTCCCTGGGTGAAGGGGGATCTGAGCCATAAAGGGATTATGAAGAAACTGAAGCAGATTGTGCTGTGATGGCTCTTTCTGGAGCCTGAGCACATACGCAATTTGAAACTTGAGTAGGACGGCTAAACCCTGCACTTTTACAACTTTGCCTTCTTGGTAGAGCAGCTGCTCTGGGTCCTGGAGGTAAGAGCAGAACAGTGCTCTCCCTTTCACCCCCTCTCTTATTGGGCTACCTGGTGACCTAGACTCTGCATGCTTTAAAGGTTTTACTGCAAATAATTTGATGACGTGAATATGATGAAGGCATCTCTGGAAACATCTGCTTCCAGCAGTACCTGTGCCCAACTGGGACCCAAACTTAGAAGAGGCAGCCTTACTTAGCAAAATTTAGACACAGAAATAATGAACTTGCAGGTGAGTACAAACTGAAGATCACTCTTGCCATAGGCACACCAGGCAAATTTGTCCTCAAAAGACTTGGAAGATAATTTAATTTAATCTTTAATTACATTAAGGATCTTGAGATGGGGATAATTATTAATAATATATAACTTCCTTCGTGGCTCAGACAGTAAAAGTGTCTGCCTACAGTGTGGGAGACCCAGGTTCGATCCCTGGGTTGGGAAGATCCTCTGGAAAAGGAAATGGCAACCCACTCCAGTACTCTTGCCTGGAAAATCCCATGGACGGAGGAGCCTGGTGGGCTGCAGTTTAATTATAATAATACTCATTCTAGATTACCTGGGGGGAACACATATAATCACAAGAACCCTTATAAGAAGCCCTTATAAGGACATAGGACAGTTAAAGTAAGAGAAAAGATGTGGTAGTGATGCACTTTGCCGATAGAGGAAGGGACCACAAATCAAGGAATGTGGGCGGCCTCTGGAAGCCGGGAAAGAGAAGGAAACAATTCTTCCCTCAAGCCTCCAGAAGGAACCCTGTTGATTTCAGCTCCTGAAGATCCACTTTGGAATTGTGACCTCCAGAAATATATGATAATAAAGATGTATTGCTTTAAACCATTAGTGGTAAGTGGTAATTTGTTACAGAAGCAACAAGAGATTAATATCAGAGCTTATCATTCGTCTGTTTCATAGTCACATATCTCAACAACCTTCTTCTCATCTTCTGAAAACTGCCCATGCTGAGATCCTGATGCTGGTAAAGACTGAGGGCAGGAGGAGAAGGAGACAAAAGATAATGAGATGAACATGACTGAGTGACTAAACAACAATTTATCACCAATATTCTATAGAGGGCATTTAAACATCAATTGCATAGGTAATTTTTGAAGCTCACAGAAGTCTCTAGGAAGCTGATATAATGAAAAACTGATTTTTTTTCATTTCAATAGCCATTAGGCCAACTGTATATGCAGTGATAAGATTAATCCTAGCCCAATTCATCCAACCAGGGACTTGTAAACAACCTAGCTTATGTGTTCCCAAAACACTAATGACTTCTTCCTTTCAGGAGATTTTGCTTCAAGCACAAAGGCCCTTAAGATATTTGTGGGACTTTTCCAGAGATCCTAGCTGCCAGAGTAACTGTTGGAAAGATGATCTATTCAGGAAAGAGAACATTTTTTTTTTCTTCTTCTAGGCTTAATATAAAGCATACTCCTTTTTTTTTTTCTTTTTTGAAATGGTGACAGTCAGGAAGAGCTCTGTTTTCTCAAAAAAGGAAATAAACTATGGATTTTGATAATGGTGGAGCTGCTGAAGAATGATGAAGAAGGAAGAGGTGGAGAAGGAACAGGAGGAGGAGGAGAAGGAGAGGAAGGAAGAAAAGAAGAAAAGTGGCAAGTGTTATAATTATAATAATACTCATTCTAGATTACCTGGGGGGAACACATATAATCACAAGAACCCTTATAAGAAGCCCTTATAAGGACATAGGACAGTTAAAGTAAGAGAAAAGATGTGGTAGTGATGCACTTTGCCGATAGAGGAAGGGACCACAAATCAAGGAATGTGGGCGGCCTCTGGAAGCCGGGAAAGAGAAGGAAACAATTCTTCCCTCAAGCCTCCAGAAGGAACCCTGTTGATTTCAGCTCCTGAAGATCCACTTTGGAATTGTGACCTCCAGAAATATATGATAATAAAGATGTATTGCTTTAAACCATTAGTGGTAAGTGGTAATTTGTTACAGAAGCAACAAGAGATTAATATCAGAGCTTATCATTCGTCTGTTTCATAGTCACATATCTCAACAACCTTCTTCTCATCTTCTGAAAACTGCCCATGCTGAGATCCTGATGCTGGTAAAGACTGAGGGCAGGAGGAGAAGGAGACAAAAGATAATGAGATGAACATGACTGAGTGACTAAACAACAATTTATCACCAATATTCTATAGAGGGCATTTAAACATCAATTGCATAGGTAATTTTTGAAGCTCACAGAAGTCTCTAGGAAGCTGATATAATGAAAAACTGATTTTTTTTCATTTCAATAGCCATTAGGCCAACTGTATATGCAGTGATAAGATTAATCCTAGCCCAATTCATCCAACCAGGGACTTGTAAACAACCTAGCTTATGTGTTCCCAAAACACTAATGACTTCTTCCTTTCAGGAGATTTTGCTTCAAGCACAAAGGCCCTTAAGATATTTGTGGGACTTTTCCAGAGATCCTAGCTGCCAGAGTAACTGTTGGAAAGATGATCTATTCAGGAAAGAGAACATTTTTTTTTTCTTCTTCTAGGCTTAATATAAAGCATACTCCTTTTTTTTTTTCTTTTTTGAAATGGTGACAGTCAGGAAGAGCTCTGTTTTCCAAAAAAGGAAATAAACTATGGATTTTGATAATGGTGGAGCTGCTGAAGAATGATGAAGAAGGAAGAGGTGGAGAAGGAACAGGAGGAGGAGGAGAAGGAGAGGAAGGAAGAAAAGAAGAAAAGTGGCAAGTGTTATGGCTAATGAGATCTTCAGTTCAGTTCAGTTCAGTTCAGTTCAGTCACTCAGTCGTGTCCGACTCTCTGTGACCCCATGAATCGCAGCACACCAGGCCTCCTTGTTCATCAACTCCCAGAGTTCACTCAGACTCACATCCATCGAGTCAGTGATGCCATCCAGCCACCTCATCCTTGGTCGTCCCCTTCTCCTCCTGTCGCCAATCCCTCCCAGCATCAGAGTCTTTTCCAATGAGTCAACTCTTCACATGAGGTGGCCAAAGTACTGGAGTTTCAGCTTTAGCATCATTCCTTCCAAAGAAATCCCAGGGCTGATCTCCTTCAGAATGGACTGGATCTCCTTGAAGTCCAAGGGACTCTCAAGAGTCTTCTCCAACATCACAGTTTGAAAGCATCGATTCTTCGGTGCTCAGCCTTCTTCACAGTCCAACTCTCACATCCATACATGACCACAGGAAAAACCATAGCCTTGACTAGATGGACCTTTATTGACAAAGTAATATCGCTTTTGAATATACTATCTAGGTTGCTCATAACTTTTCTTCCAAGGAGTAAGCGTCTTTTAATTTCATGGCTTCAGTCACCATCTGCAGTGATTTTGGAGCCTCCCAAAATAAAGTCTGACACTGTTTCCACTGTTTCCCCATCTATTTCTAATCTGACTAGACCATGCAGTGCAATCTCCTAGCAGGTCAATGACCATGCTTTATTTTGCTTTAAAAATTGTCACATGATTTCTTAATGCAAAGGCTAGCCAGTTAATAAGGGACTTAGTGGTGAGCAGAGCCTCTTTGGCATGACTGAACCCTCTTTGTGCTTAAACCCAGGTGTGGCTCTCACCGGGTTGACTGAACTCACAGTATCTGCTGTCAGCGGTCCCCTCAATATTCCAGCAGTCCATCTCTTTCTCAGGCCCCTTTCTTCTCCATTTTTCATCCACTTTAAGTACTTTCAACAATCTCCTCTGATTCCACCCTCTCCCTTTTTATTCCTAGCAGATTCATTTAGTGATTTTTCTCAAAATATAATTGTTGAGAACCCACTCTGGGCCAGCCAGTCTCCTAGGCATCGGGAAAGCCGATGAGCAGACACGGCCCCAGATTACATGGAGCTTGTACTGTGTAGATGCAGAGAGTACTTAATAAGTAGGCATACACTGTGTTGGGTGAGGAAGTGTTTTGCCAGGGAAATAAAGTGAAACTTTAAAAATTGTCACATGATTTCTTAATGCAAAGGCTAGCCAGTTAATAAGGGACTAGTGGTGAGCAGAGCCTCTTTGGCATGACTGAACCCTCTTTGTGCTTAAACCCAGGTGTGGCTCTCACCGGGTTGACTGAACTCACAGTATCTGCTGTCAGCGGTCCCCTCAATATTCCAGCAGTCCATCTCTTTCTCAGGCCCCTTTCTTCTCCATTTTTCATCCACTTTAAGTACTTTCAACAATCTCCTCTGATTCCACCCTCTCCCTTTTTATTCCTAGCAGATTCATTTAGTGATTTTTCTCAAAATATAATTGTTGAGAACCCACTCTGGGCCAGCCAGTCTCCTAGGCATCGGGAAAGCCGATGAGCAGACACGGCCCCAGATTACATGGAGCTTGTACTGTGTAGATGCAGAGAGTACTTAATAAGTAGGCATACACTGTGTTGGGTGAGGAAGTGTTTTGCCAGGGAAATAAAGTGAAATAAGGGAATTGGGAGAAGGGTGCCATTTTTACGAGGTCCAGAAGGACCTCCTGACAAGAAGAAACTGAAGTGGTGCTGTGAAGACTAGAGGGCAAGAGTATTCTGGGCAGAAGGAAAAGCAGGTGCTAAGATTCTGAAGCAGAAAGGTGCCTTATGTGCTTGGAAGCCAGCTCGAGCCAGACTGAGCTATGAGAAGGGTAAGAGGAGCTGACATCAGGGAGGCAACTAGTCAGACCACATGGGACCTGTGAGAATGAGGACATTGATTTCATGTTCAGAGGGAAGGGATCTCCTAAGAGGGCCTTTGAGTAGAGGGAGACACGACCTGATTTACATTTGGAAATGGGGACTCTGCTGCTCCATTGAGCTGGGACAGTTAGGGAACAAAAAGAGATTAGTTTCTTGGGGCAAAGCAACCAAAATTGCTATTGTTCAGTCACTCAGTCCTGTGCATGTCCAGTTCTTTGCGACCCAATGGACTGTAGCACACCAGGCTTCCTTGTACTTCATCAACTCCTGGAGCTTACTCAAACTTATGTCCATTGAGTCAGTGATGCCATCAAACCATCTCATCCTCTGTCGTCCCCTTCTCCTGCCTTCAATCTTTCCCAGCATCAGGGTCTTTTCTAATGAGTCAGCTCTTTGCATCAGGTGGCCAAAGTACTGGAGCTTCAGCTTCAGCATCAGTCCAATGAATGTTCAATGAAATCAGCCCTTCCAATAAATATCCAGGGTTGATTTCCTTTAGGATTGACTGGTTTGATCTCCCTGTTGTCCAAGGGACTCTCAAGAGTCTTCTCCAGCACCACGGTTTAAAAAGCATCAATTTTTCGGTGCTCAGCCTTACTTATGGTCCAACTCTCACATCTGTACATGACTACTGGAAAAACAATAGCTTTGACTATAGAGACCTTTGTTGGCTGCTTTTTAACATGAGGCCTAGGTTTGTAAAACTTTTCTTCCAAGGAATGAGCATCTTTTAATTTCGTGGCTGCAGTTATAGTCCGCAGTGATTTTGGAGCCCAAGAAAATAAAGTCTATCGGTGTTTCCATTTTTTCCTCACCTATCTGCTGTGAAGTGATGGAGTTGGATGCCAAAAACCAAAAATTTATTCTCTCACAGTGCTAGCGGTCAGAAGTTCAAAATCAAGGTGTTGGGGGTGCCGATCTCTGAAGGCTCTAGACGTACATTGTCCTCCACCTCCTCCCGGCTCCCAGTGGCTGCCAAGAGGCCCTGGTTTGCAGTTGCACCATCAAGTCTCTGCCTCCATCATCATCACACGGCATCCTCCTCGGCTGTCTGTGTCTCTGTGTGTTTTCACGTGGCCTTCATATGAGGATGCAACTGTTGGATTTAGAGATCTGTTATCACCTCATCTTAACTAGTTATAAATGTAAAAAACCTATTTCCAAATAAGGTCACATTCTTAGGGTCCACATGGAGATGCATTTGGTGGGAAAAAGCATTCACCCCGGTATCTCTGGCTAAGGGAGCTGTGACAATGGTCCCCATGAGTGATGATGGTGGTTTAGACCAGAAAGGGAGGGAATGACCAGCCATCAGACTCAGGGAAAATGTCACAATGTGAAATGACAGAATTCACCTGTGGCCTTACTGTGGGACACAAGAGGATTTAGGGATGACACCAAGATTTTGGGCCTGAGCAGTTAACTGAAAGAGTGAAATTTTCATCTATGATGATGGCAGGGGAGCAGGTGTTCGAGGCAAGATCAATCACTCTGGTTTGGACAGAGCTGGAGAAGCCTCATCTCCTGCTTCAAGAAGACAGGCTCCTCTGGGCAGAGGCACCTTAATTTTGTTCCCCCAAAGCTACAGACTCATCCCCACCTCTTGCTTCTCTTTCCTCCTTCCCCTCCAGTTGAGGTTAAAGCTTGAGTACTCTGAATACTGTTTAAGAGCTCAGAGAAGCCTGGCTACAGTTCATAGCGTTGCAGAGTCTGACGCAATTGAAGTGACTTAGCCTGCACACACAAAATGAATGTTCAATGAAATCAGCCCTTCCAATAAATATCCAGGGTTGATTTCCTTTAGGATTGACTGGTTTGATCTCCCTGTTGTCCAAGGGACTCTCAAGAGTCTTCTCCAGCACCACGGTTTAAAAAGCATCAATTTTTCGGTGCTCAGCCTTACTTATGGTCCAACTCTCACATCTGTACATGACTACTGGAAAAACAATAGCTTTGACTATAGAGACCTTTGTTGGCTGCTTTTTAACATGAGGCCTAGGTTTGTAAAACTTTTCTTCCAAGGAATGAGCATCTTTTAATTTCGTGGCTGCAGTTATAGTCCGCAGTGATTTTGGAGCCCAAGAAAATAAAGTCTATCGGTGTTTCCATTTTTTCCTCACCTATCTGCTGTGAAGTGATGGAGTTGGATGCCAAAAACCAAAAATTTATTCTCTCACAGTGCTAGCGGTCAGAAGTTCAAAATCAAGGTGTTGGGGGTGCCGATCTCTGAAGGCTCTAGACGTACATTGTCCTCCACCTCCTCCCGGCTCCCAGTGGCTGCCAAGAGGCCCTGGTTTGCAGTTGCACCATCAAGTCTCTGCCTCCATCATCATCACACGGCATCCTCCTCGGCTGTCTGTGTCTCTGTGTGTTTTCACGTGGCCTTCATATGAGGATGCAACTGTTGGATTTAGAGATCTGTTATCACCTCATCTTAACTAGTTATAAATGTAAAAAACCTATTTCCAAATAAGGTCACATTCTTAGGGTCCACATGGAGATGCATTTGGTGGGAAAAAGCATTCACCCCGGTATCTCTGGCTAAGGGAGCTGTGACAATGGTCCCCATGAGTGATGATGGTGGTTTAGACCAGAAAGGGAGGGAATGACCAGCCATCAGACTCAGGGAAAATGTCACAATGTGAAATGACAGAATTCACCTGTGGCCTTACTGTGGGACACAAGAGGATTTAGGGATGACACCAAGATTTGGGCCTGAGCAGTTAACTGAAAGAGTGAAATTTTCATCTATGATGATGGCAGGGGAGCAGGTGTTCGAGGCAAGATCAATCACTCTGGTTTGGACAGAGCTGGAGAAGCCTCATCTCCTGCTTCAAGAAGACAGGCTCCTCTGGGCAGAGGCACCTTAATTTTGTTCCCCCAAAGCTACAGACTCATCCCCACCTCTTGCTTCTCTTTCCTCCTTCCCCTCCAGTTGAGGTTAAAGCTTGAGTACTCTGAATACTGTTTAAGAGCTCAGAGAAGCCTGGCTACAGTTCATAGCGTTGCAGAGTCTGACGCAATTGAAGTGACTTAGCCTGCACACACACGCACATCTGAGCTCCAGATCCTTGCCCGCCCCCACACCCTCCTCAGGGAGCTTGTAAGGATCATCTCCTTCCCTCACTTAATTAATTAATTAATTATTATTTGGGTGCACTGATATGCATGTGGGCTCTTAGTTCCCCTACCAGGGACCCAACAGGCGTCTTCTGCATCACAAGAGCAGAGTCCGAAACACAGGACCACCAGAGAGGTCCCTTCTATCATTTATTTACAATTCCGGCCTCTCAGTTGTACCCTATCCCATGTCAGCTTATTTCCATTTTTGCTTGCTTCCTGGAATGAAGGAGAGAAAGAAAATCTTTTTTAAGGGAGAAAAAAAAACTCTGCTCTGAGAACACAGCTGTCGTGTACTTTTCACTGCCATTCATAACTGGATCACAAATTCTTCCCCACCACCAGCTTTACAGAAAGCACATCTGTTGAGATCATCAAGACCCCCTTGCTAAATATCACTGATGCTTTGTAGTCTCCCCCTAACTTTTTAGTTACAATTAATACTCTTGAGGGCTTCCCAGGTAGCGCTATGGGTAAAGAGCATGCCTGCGGATGCAGGAGACATGAGACGTAGATTTGATCCCTGGGTTGGGAAGATTCCTTGGAGAAGGGCATGACAACCCACTCCAGTATTCTTCTTCGGGAAATCCTATGGGCAGAGGAGCATGGCAACTACAGTCTATGGGGTCAGTAAAGAGTTGGAGATGACTGAAGCAACTTGGCGTGTCCAAACTCTTGACCTCTTTTCCCCTTTTGAAGCAGGCTTTCCCTCTGGCTTCTAAACATTCATCTTCCTTGGTTATTCTCCCTCCTCTGGCTGTCCCTTCCTCTTGTCCCCCAGGTGCTGCTCCACTGTGTGCTGATCACTCTCTCTCACTCACACACTCACACACTCACACACACATGCTTCCAGCAGAGACCTTGCTCTTGAGCTCTGGACTCACACATCTGAATGCCTCTTAGATGTCTGCACACTGCTGTCTTACACACAAACTCAGCTAACCCACAACAGAACTTAGGCTCATTCTGCCACCGCCTCCTCTCCAGATACTCTGGCTTCTGAACTCTCTCTGCCTCCTGATTCTTCAGGTTCTCAGTTTCGAGGTTACCTTCTTTAGGAAACCTTCCCTGAGCCTTCCATCTGACTCCTTAGTCCTTCTTATGCACTCCTTTCTTAAATTCTTGTTTCTGACATCACAACATTTAAGCCACCTACAGAAGGTCCCCTACATAGGAACCTTCAAGCTGCAAACTTTCAAAGATACAAACATGCATTCTGTCAATGTCAAGCATGAGTGGAATTGCAGTTTGCCCTCATCTCCTGTTGCTGACGATCCTTCAGTGCTACCATCCCCCATTTCCTCCACCTCCTTCAGCCCATAGCTCTTTTTGCCTGTTCCCTTCATGCCAGCCCCTGTGTGCCAGCTGTTGTACTGTACTATTTCATTTGTCAAGGTACTATACTGTAAGAGTAAAAATGTTAATTTTTGTGTTTGTTTGCTCTTTATGTGTTATTTGTGTGAAAAGTATTACAAACATACTACAGCACTGTGCTGATTGTGTTAGCTGGGTAACTAGGTTAACTTTGTTGGACTTACCGACATAATTGGACCTGCTCTGGAATGGAATTCGTTCATGTGTAGGGAATTTACTGTAATTGAATTGCCAGTATATTTGACTTCATCCTCCCCAAACCACAAACTTCTTGCAATCCGGCTGTCTCGTGTCCATCCCCAGGTGGCCTTCCTTTGGTGTCACCTCATGGGCAGTCCCCCAGGCTTGTTGCAACCATGACCCACATTTTCCTGTCCTTTCATTTTTGCTGCTTCACCTGATCTCTTCTCGACTTCTCTAAGGAAGGGGGTGTGTCCAGCTCATCTGGAAAGCTGGTTCTTCATAGTCACCACCAGGAGCAGCCTGCTGTGTGCCTAGTCACAATGCTTTTAACAATGGCCTAACAGGCTACAGGGGCTTCCCATGTGGCTCAGTGGTAAAGAATCCACTTGCCAATGCAGGAGATGCAGGAGACTCGAGTTCCATTCCTGGGTTGGGAAGATCTCCTGGAGAAGGAAATGGTAGCTCACTCCAGGGTTCTTGCCTGGAAAATCCCATGGATAGAGGAGGCTGCTGGGCCACAGTTCATGGGGTCACAAAGAGTTTGACATGACTGAGCTCATGCACGTCACATCAAAGGATGGATCCACCTCATCTGCCTACGGCAGGATTGATGAATAAGCAAGGGGATTTATAGAAGCAGCATCCTGAGAGCTGCAGCTAATCAGCTCTGTGAGCTAATCAGCCAATCACACTGTGAGCAGCTTACATTGGGTGGCACTGTTTCTTCTTCTCCTGGTCTCTGAATCAATGCCTTGGTTCCTTCTTAATTCCTGACATTACCAAGACTGTTACGGGAAGAATGTCCCACAGAGAATCTCCAGCATCCTTCCACATTGTCCTTGTTGCCATAGTAGCCTCTAGGCAATAAGTATTCCCCTTAGAGCTGTGACAAGTCGCTAAAGCTGGCATTGTCAGAAGATGTTTCTTTCCTGGCTCCTCTCACCTATGGGTGATGTCCTTCTGTGGTCCAGCAGCTAGGATGAATGTTCCTGCTTTCTGGCTCCATACAGCAGAATTTAAAATGCCCAGGTTACCATTATTCGCTTATATACATTAGATTCCATTGTCTGTGCATCTGAGAGCAAATCTCTTTTTTCTCTTGGGACACTATGATGATTTCCCCTTAAAGCCCTGAAAAACTTTTCAAAACTACAATAAATCTTCACGAAAATTAAGAGACTGCTAACCTGTTTTGGAAAATCAATGTCAAATGCTTTGGGGTAAGGTTTTTTATTTTAATACACCATCAAAATTTTACAGATGTGGGACACCCCTGGCAGTCCAGTGGTCAGAGCTCTGCCCTCCTGCTACAGGGGGCATGGATTTGATACCTGGTCATGCAACTGGGATCCTGTATGTTGCATGATGTGACCAAAACAGAAAATTAAAAAAATTTTTTCAGGAAATCATACATTGTTTTCATTCTCCCACTGGATCCTAAGGGAATATTTCTTAAAATAACTTTGTATATTAGTCTTGACTAATTGGCTAAACAAATTCACTGTGTATAAAATAGCATCTTTATGAAGATAGTGAATTATTGTGTAGATTCCACAGAGGCCTGAGCTTTGAGCTTTGTTATAAAATATGGCACCTGTTGCAATTCTGTATCACAGAAACACGATGGGAACATTTTTTCTGAACTGATAAACTGTAACTAAACTAACTGCCTAAAGTATCTTCCTAAGATCTTTCACCAATTATTTTTAAATATACTGAACATAAATTCATACTGTATGTGTTACATCATTTATATGAACATATATATTAAAAAGAAAAACCAAATTTTCACCACTGAAGTCTGATAAAGGATGATCTTGGAAAGAAAATTTTAGAATATCTGGTATTTGCAATCTACTATCATTAAAATTTTTAACTACAAAAAGTGAGCTTTAAAGGAAAATATGGATAAGACATGTCCGGTGTTTAAATTGAAGGTAAACTGCTAGATGATAAGGAACCAAACTCTGGATAAGCAAAGAGAAATTAATTTTGTGATTTAACGCCACAGATAAAGAAGGACTGAGAATCAAAAATAATAATACAGTATGTAAATGTTGCTTATTTATGAGAGAAAAATCAAAAAAAGAAGAATAGCAGTCCTAGACTGAAACAGAAGCAACAGTGAAAGCTTGCTTTATTTTGATATATTTGTAACATGCAGAATTAAAACATTTTTAATGATATTTAAGAAAAGACAGATGATAAAATTTATTTACTCTGGGAAATGTTTAGAAGTACTGTCAATAAGTACTGCTCAAAATTCTCCAAGCTAGGCTTCAACGGTATGTAAACGAAGAACTTCCAGATGTTCACATTGGATTTAGAAAAGGCAGAGGAACCAGAGATCAAATGGCCAACATTATGCTGGATCATAGAAAAAGCAAGAGAATTCCAGAAAAACATCTACTTCGTCTTCAGTGACTATGTTAAAGCCTTTGACTGTGTGAATCACAACAAACAGTGGAAGTTTCTTCAAGAGGTGGGAATACCAAATCACCTGACCTGCCTTCCGAGAAATATGTATGCAAGTCAATAAGAAACAGTTAGAACTGGACATGGAACAACAGACTGGATCCAACTTGGGAAAGGAGTATGTAAAGGCTGTATATTGTCACCCTGCTTAATTAACTTTTATGCAGCGAATATCATGTGAAATGCTGGGCTAGATGAAGCGCAAGCTGGAATCAAGATTGCCGGGAGAAACATCAGTAACTCAGATAGCAGATGACATCACTCATATGGCAGAAGGAGAAGAGGAGCTAAAAAGCTTCTTGATCAAAGTGAAAGAGGAGAGTGAAAAAGCTGGATTAAAATTCAACATTCAAAAAATGAAAATCCAGTCCCATCACTTTATGGCAAATAGATGGGGAAATAATGAAACAGTGACAGACTTTATTTTCTTGGGCTCCAAAATCACTGCAGATGGTGATGGCAGCTGTGAAATTAAAAGATGCTCTCTCTTTGGAAGAAAAGCTATGACCAACCTAGACTGCATATTAAAAAGCAGAGACATTATTTTGCTGACAATGGTCCATCTAGTCAAAGCTATGGTTTTTCCAGTAGCCTCGTATGGATTTGAGAGTTGGACCATAAAGCTGAGTGCCAAAGAATTGATGCTTTTGTACTGTGGTGCTGGAGAAGACTCTTGAGAGTCCCTTGGACTGCAAGGAGATCCAACCAGTCCATCCTAAAGGAAATCAGTCCTGAATATTCACTGGAAGGAATGATGCTAAAGCTGAAGCTCCAATGTTTTGGCCACCTGATGCAAAGAACTGCCCCCTTAGAAAAGATCCTGATGCTGGAAAAGATTGAAGGCAGCAGCAGAAGAGGATGACAGAGAAGGAGATGGTTGGATGGCATCACCAATTCTATGGACATGAGTTTGAACAAGCTCTGGGAGTTGCTGATGGACAGGAAAGCCTGGTGTGCTGCATTCCATGGGGTTGCAAAGAGTCAAACACGACTGAATGATAGAACTGAACTAAACTGTCAATAATAAAGAAACTATATTCTTTTTCACAAGAGCTTCAGCATGCTCTTCGCTTCAGAATTAAGGGCTTTACTGTCTTCTGGGAGAGAGAAGGAAAATCCGTTTGATGCTCCAGTGTTTCTATGGTAGCTAGCGTATAGCAATAGTGGCTGCCTGCTGCCTGCTGTAGGATGAGGATAGGGTTATAATTCATTACATTTTGCCCCTGATCTTGAGAACTGTGAGTGTGGCCCATAGTTACAGGGTCAAGAGATGATAGTTACTCCCCCCAAAGTTGACCTTGCCGGCTTTTAGCACCTAATGCTTGAGCACCATGTTCTCACTGGTCCCCGTGGGATTCAGTCCGAGCTACCGAGTCAAATCCCATAGGGTTTGCCAGCCACAAATTGGCGCTTGCCCTGGGTGTTTGCCATCTGCCTCCACAAGGACTGAATCATGTGCTGCTGCAGCTGCTGACCTCCAACACCCCCTGAAGGAGTTCAGGGTGGAGAGAAGAAGTGAGGCACCCTGTGCTCCAGGAAAACCGGCAGGATGGGTCTTCAGAGAGATAACCTCAAGAGCTGATTTTATGAGTTCTATGAGCCCAGTTCTTGTATCTCCTCATACAGAGAGAAGCACTGCCACCCTTCACAGTGATGACTGTTTTCTCATGACTAGCAGAAGCCTCACAAGACCAGCACAAATTTCCAAAAAGTGCTTGATTGCATGTACGTAGTGCATACTCAGTCGTGTCTGACTCTTTGCAACCCCATGGACTGTAGCCCACCAGTCTCCTCGGTCCATTGGATTTTCCAGGCAAGAATACTGGTGTGGGTTGCCATTTCCTCCTCCAGAGGATCTTCCAACCTCAGGGATTGAAGCCACACCTGATGCTGGAAAAGATTGAAGGCAGCAGCAGAAGAGGATGACAGAGAAGGAGATGGTTGGATGGCATCACCAATTCTATGGACATGAGTTTGAACAAGCTCTGGGAGTTGCTGATGGACAGGAAAGCCTGGTGTGCTGCATTCCATGGGGTTGCAAAGAGTCAAACACGACTGAATGATAGAACTGAACTAAACTGTCAATAATAAAGAAACTATATTCTTTTTCACAAGAGCTTCAGCATGCTCTTCGCTTCAGAATTAAGGGCTTTACTGTCTTCTGGGAGAGAGAAGGAAAATCCGTTTGATGCTCCAGTGTTTCTATGGTAGCTAGCGTATAGCAATAGTGGCTGCCTGCTGCCTGCTGTAGGATGAGGATAGGGTTATAATTCATTACATTTTGCCCCTGATCTTGAGAACTGTGAGTGTGGCCCATAGTTACAGGGTCAAGAGATGATAGTTACTCCCCCCAAAGTTGACCTTGCCGGCTTTTAGCACCTAATGCTTGAGCACCATGTTCTCACTGGTCCCCGTGGGATTCAGTCCGAGCTACCGAGTCAAATCCCATAGGGTTTGCCAGCCACAAATTGGCGCTTGCCCTGGGTGTTTGCCATCTGCCTCCACAAGGACTGAATCATGTGCTGCTGCAGCTGCTGACCTCCAACACCCCCTGAAGGAGTTCAGGGTGGAGAGAAGAAGTGAGGCACCCTGTGCTCCAGGAAAACCGGCAGGATGGGTCTTCAGAGAGATAACCTCAAGAGCTGATTTTATGAGTTCTATGAGCCCAGTTCTTGTATCTCCTCATACAGAGAGAAGCACTGCCACCCTTCACAGTGATGACTGTTTTCTCATGACTAGCAGAAGCCTCACAAGACCAGCACAAATTTCCAAAAAGTGCTTGATTGCATGTACGTAGTGCATACTCAGTCGTGTCTGACTCTTTGCAACCCCATGGACTGTAGCCCACCAGTCTCCTCGGTCCATTGGATTTTCCAGGCAAGAATACTGGTGTGGGTTGCCATTTCCTCCTCCAGAGGATCTTCCAACCTCAGGGATTGAAGCCACACCACCTGTGAATATCCCACATTTCAGATGGATTCTTTACCGCTGAGCCACCACCTGGGAAGTCCTCATTGCCTGTATTCCCCCTTCAGCAAACTCACGTATATACTGTCCTTGCCCCATACCTCTTTAGAGGAGCCTCTCAGAGCTCTCTGGGTGTGCTCTCCTGGGCTGTGGTCCTCATTTTGCCCCCAAAAAGCTTAACTTGAAAGTTTCAGGTTGTGTTTTTTTTTTTTAAGTCAACAGGTTGTTTCACTTTTTCAGATGTACCCTACACTCCCCCATGTGAGCTCTCTCACCATTACTGCGACATGCCTCTGTTTTACTCCCAAGCTGTTCCTGGAATGTTCTTCTCCACGTACCTGATTTGTGAGTTTCTACTCATGCCTCAGTGCCCAGGTCCTGCCCAGTTTCTCAGTGATGCTTTCTTCAGTTGCCCCAGAGAAACCTGACTGCTCCTGTGGACTGCCACTGCCTTTCACTCACCTGGAACCTGACCCATATCATGCGGTGTGTCTCCCTGCGAACCTGGGTCATTCCACAGCCACGGCTCCCAGTGTCTGGCACACTGAAGGTGCCCTATCATTGTTTGTATTGCAGATTACTGGTTGAAAAGAGACAGAATGGATACAGGTCTAGATTTATATATATTGAAAAATACTCTTTAAATATTTCCAACTTTTTTTTTCTACCATGAATGGTTTTGAAATTTAAGACAGCCTTAGCTAGAACTATAGCATTCACAATTGAAAATTGTTTATATCTGCAGTGGGTTGTCATTCCCTTCTCAGGGGATCTTCCTGACTCAGGGATTGAACCCAGGTCTCCTGAAATGCAGGCGGATTCTTTACCATCTGAGTCATCATGGAAGCTCACAACTGATACAGCATATTAGAATTTTTATCTATTTATATACTGGTCACCCCACATGGCATGCAGGCTCTTAGTTCCCTTGCAGTGTAAGCTTGGAGCACCAGGGAAATCTGTAGAATATTCATTTTGAAACAGAAAATTCAGTTCTCTCAGTGCACCCACCCTACTTTCCACCCAGAGTAATTTGAGTTTCTATGTAATCATTTCAGGGACCAAACATTTTGTTGAATGGAAATTCTGCCAGATTCTTTTCCAGCATTGATTCGGGTCACGTATGGGTATGGGAGTGTGTCAGAAGTTGGAAGCCTGTGAAGATGGTGAGGGAAGATAAAGGTATGGCCAAAATGGGTGTTCACAGGGCAAGGCCAAGGGAAGGGGAGGCTGGGGTGAATTTTCCTTTCAGGTTGACAGCCCCGTTGTGCCCTCCAGATGCCTCAGCCTTGGGCACTCCATGCAGGGTTACAGAAAGAGCTCCCATCCTCTCTTCCTCCTTGTTTTTGGGGAAAGTTGATATGAATACAAAGGTTGGTATGAATACAAGGGGTGGAGCAGTGATAGTCTCACTTATGTTTGCAGTCTCTTGATCTAGTATTTTTACCACCATGCTGTAAACAAGAGCACCCAAAAGTAAATGTGTGTTTAATTAAACAAGAGCACACTGCATTAAGTGTGGTCACTGAAGACTCCCTTGGTGATTAGTGTCCAGGGCAAGTGTCCACAGTCATGGGCACAAGTCATGGACTGCTGCTTTGCCAGGACATGTGCATCCCTGGTTTTGCTGTCTATTAAATAAACAGTCTTCTTTTCTGTCCCAGGTGGCAAGACTGAAGGCAGAGAGCAGGTGGACAGGACTGAGCCTCACCCGGGATGTTGCTCCTGTAACACCGGGTTCAAACAATCACCACTTCCTAGATCCTCTCACTTTCTAGATCTGTCCCAGAAGAGTAGTTTGATTTTCTTTCTTTCATGATTTCCTGATTCTTTCTTCACATTTCTGCAGACAGTCACACCTTTAACTCATTTGTGAAGCAGCTTTTTATTAACTGGGAAATTATTTCAACTTTTAGTAGAAGTGGGTCTGTATGAATCACAAGGCTACCTGTAAATGTTAACTGTTCTATTATGAATCATTCAAAGGTTATTTTTAGAAAATAGAATGTAAAGCATTTGATTTCACGTGCCTTAAAAATCTCACCACCAGTTACTTCAAATGACCTACCTGTTCATCTCATTTCCAGTGAAAGCAGGACCGCCTGCCTCCTCATCTATTCTGTCATTACCTGTTAAAATGTGCCATTTACTTCCATGAGGAGGAGAAAAGGGTGGAAAATCTCCAGGTATCTCTACTTAGCCACCTGTTCCTGGGAAGTCAAGAGATTAATTTTTCTTTTCCTCTTTTCTTTTAAAAAATACTTATTTAGTAAAAGAGAACCACTTCTGGCTGCTGGAGAATTTATTCCCCAGGACTTCATTAAACCAAGTAACAGAATCAGGTTTAAATGATTAAGTAGGTATACAAGCGCTCACAAAAACAAAATCTAATTAAGATGGTACTCAGAAATCAAGATACTAATAGTTAACAAAAATAATTGTGGCTGGTCTATGAGAGGGTTAGGAAATATGAGGCAGTGTTATTATTACATGTTCAAGATGCAACGTTTTGGTGAGCTTTTATAGTTATAAGTAGACGGGGTCTATGTAACTTGCACTATAGGACAGGCATATCTTGTTTTATTGCACTTCATATTTTTTTAAATTGTGCCTTACGGACATTGCATTTTTTACAAATCAAAAGCTTAGGGCAACTCTGTGTGGAGCAAGTCCACTGGCACCATTTTTCCAATAACATTTTCTTACTTCATGTATCTGTGTCATATTTTGGTGATTCTTGAAATATTTCAAAATTCCCATTATTATACTTGTTATGGTGATCTGGGATCAGCGATCTTTGATGTTATTATTGTAGCTTAAAGGCTCAGATGATGTCTAACACTATTTAGATTTTTAAAATAAGTACATTGTTGTGTTTTTTTTTTTTAAGAAATAATGCTATTGGACACTTTACACTGCAGTACAGTGTAAACATCTTTTATATGCTTGGGAAACCAAAAAATTCGAGTGATTTGCTTTGTTGTGATACCAGCTTTATTGCAGGTCTGGAAGGGAACCTGTAGTATCTTTGAAGTATGTCTGTAAGACTATTTTTATTCCAATCATCTGTATCTTTTTATAAGCTCTCTGAACTATTTCAGAAGTTAGAAAACAAGGCGTAATTCCTAGGACTTGCATTCCTGGTGACAGTTTAATTGATCCCACACAAAAAAGTCACACTTAGATTGACAACCAGCCGGAGGCATGAGGAGCACCAGTGTGAGCATCACAGAGGCTGTTTTGCTTTGTCCTTGACGGGCACTTTGAAAATTTTCCACAACATTCTAAACGCTTCCCCATTCGTAGCATGCCTGAAAAATTACACATGGAGCAAAACATTTGATAAAAATATATTTAAAACAAGAAGAAAAAATAGTTTTGACCTTAAGTATAACTTTTATCATTCTTTTAACCAAGTAGAGTTAAATAATACATATAATGATTTCAAGTACCAACTTATAAAAGATGTGATAAATTAGAAAGCAAAGAACAGGAGGACTCTTTTTTCAGAAAAATGTATTTGCAATTCAAATGTTCATATAAAAAGCATAAATTTTAAAAAGTTCATAGATGTGTGTTTTTAGAAGTGCTATGGTTTTGCCATTCATTGCAATTACATTCCAAAATGTGCAGGGTGGTCCACTCTGCACCTTCTCAGCTTTGTCACACTGAAGTCACTCTCATCACAACCTCCCCCGAGCTGTTATCTTCTGACAAATCTTCATGGGCCCTCATTCGATTGAACAGATGTAATAACACATAGCCACACTGAAACCTTGGGGAGGTCAGCTGGGTTGGGTGGACCAAGTTCCTGTTCCGCAGAGCCGTCAACGGCAACCATAAAGTCCTGCTTGTGGAAGACTCTCCCCGGCTACTTTCTTCGATGTCTGTGGCTTTGTCATAATTTAATACATCCCAGTGTAAGTTGACAGCTCTCCAGCGCTTAAACACTCTGTAAACTGCAGCTCCTTCATGGACAATGAGACCTGAAATTTGAGGGGGGGCGAGGGGGAAAAGACTGGTCATCATCAAAAAGGTGAGAATGTTATTTTGTATCCAAGTAAGACATTAAGGAAATAGTCAATTATCTGTTGTTCAGCATCATCAAACAAACTGGTATTCTGGCAACTCAAATATTAAGTCTAATGGCAAGCTACTATCTATATTACACAGGTGTAGTCAATATTCAAAAATAAGAATCTACTGCCATGCAGACAGTAAGGTCATCTTGGGTACAAACTACTTGCTTCATTTTGGCACAGAGTATGCTTAGGTATTATGCTGCCTTAGGAGAACCATCACAGCTTCCATGGTGGCTCAGACTTAATAAAGAATCTGCCTGCAGTGCAGGAGACCTGGGTTTGATCCCTGGGTCAGGAAGATCCTCTGGACAAGGGAATGGCAACCCAACTCCAGTATTCTTGCCTGGAGAATTTCATGGACAGAGGAGCCTGGTGGGCTACATGGAGTCCATTGAGTTGCAAAGAGTCGGACACCACTGAGAGACTAACACTAACACTAGGAAACTATCAGGTTTGTTTATACAACGGGAATACATTTCCAGAGTGCCCACTGTGAGCCAGGCAATGTGTTAGGGGCTTGGTCTGTGTTGCCAACTTGATTTGTGAAACAGATGTCAAGCTCACTGCCATCTCTGCAGCTTCTAAAATGATGATACAAAGGAGGTATGAGCAAACCTTCTGCTATTTTTCCTCCCCTCACCAATTCAACAAATATTTATTAAGCGTCTACTTGAGAGCTTTTAGACTTCCTTTGTGGCTCAGCTGGTAAAGAATCTGCCTGCAAAGCAGGAGACCTGGGTTTGAACCTTGGATTGGGAAGATGCCCTGGAGAAGGGAAAGGTTACCCATTCCAGTATTCTGGCCTGGAGAATTCCATGGACTTCATAGTCCATGGGGTCACAAAGAGTCGGACACAACTGAGTGACTTTCATTTTCACTTTCTTTCTTTTGAGAGCTTTATTTATATCATTTCATTCAGTTCTCACCACACCCTTATGAAGCAAGTACCAGCATGTTCTCCACTTTACAAATCAATTGCTCAAGAGCACACTGGTGGCAACAGTGAAGCAGGGATTCAGACCCAGGCAGGCCAGCTCCAGAAGGCTCTCTGATGCTGTACAGTGAATGGATGACCACACATTTCTGAGACAGACTCTCAGGAAAGTAAACAAAATATCACAGGAACCTTGGGGACAGCCAATTGGCCATCTGTAAATGTGGTGCCCCGATACATGGCTCCATCTCCACCATCCACCCGAGATCCCAGCACACCCTGCATTTTTCACAAGGACACAACTGAGTGACTTTCATTTTCACTTTCTTTCTTTTGAGAGCTTTATTTATATCATTTCATTCAGTTCTCACCACACCCTTATGAAGCAAGTACCAGCATGTTCTCCACTTTACAAATCAATTGCTCAAGAGCACACTGGTGGCAACAGTGAAGCAGGGATTCAGACCCAGGCAGGCCAGCTCCAGAAGGCTCTCTGATGCTGTACAGTGAATGGATGACCACACATTTCTGAGACAGACTCTCAGGAAAGTAAACAAAATATCACAGGAACCTTGGGGACAGCCAATTGGCCATCTGTAAATGTGGTGCCCCGATACATGGCTCCATCTCCACCATCCACCCGAGATCCCAGCACACCCTGCATTTTTCACACATTTACATTTCACCCATAGTCTAAAAGCTTTTGAATCTGTGACCCATCACAAAAAGGAGTCTCCGGTGGAGAGGTCCCTTCAGATAAAAAAGCGAGAAGGAGTCTGAAATTCAGATTGAAGGAGTCCGAAATTCAGAGGAATCTGAAATTCCATTGAACATTGGAGGTGAGGCCAAAGAAGTCTTTCTTAAAATGGAATACAGTAAGTAAGGAGGATGCCTGAGTTGACACAATCACATCTAAACAAAATTTGAAAATGAGAAGATCCTACCACCTCCCAGCATTTAGAATCTTGGGGGCATGTCCTAGAAAAGTCATGTCATAAATAAGAAAAAGGAAGCACGTAAAAAATGTTTTATACATTTGTGTGTATTTATGAAAAAAATCACGAACAATCTCAATGTCCATCCTGAGAAGAATGGATTAACTATAGTGTGTGGATCCAAAGGATCACAGCAATGAAAGAGAAGGGAACAAAGTCGCATGCACTACAAATCTGAAGCAATAGTGGAAATCTCAAAGCCATATACCCAGTGAAGTTTTAGAAGTATAATTGATTGGAGCGGAGAAATACATTTTTTATGATATAGACATATATGTGGTAAAAATGTTGAAATGTGCATGGGAATAATGACCATTTAATTCATGAAAGTGGGGGATTACATTGGACAGAGGCTTCAAAGAGGGCTTTCTACAGTATCTTTAGTATCGTGCTTTTTTAAGCTTGGTGGTGGGGATGTGAATGTTCAATGTATTATTCTATAAGCTTTTGCATACCCAAGTAATTCATAATTTCAGAAATAATGGGAAATTTATTAGGAAAATTGATCTAAGGTGGGTTGAGGAACAGACAACAGGAGGAGGGGGAGAAATGAGTTTACCACGTTTATGTGAGGAGCAGAGTGGCAGCAGCAGGAGAACACAGAGAAAGAAAGAAACAAACTTGTCAGAGGAAAAATCGACAGAAAATGTAAACGCAAGAAGGGGAAAAATCAGCCTCCCATTTTAAAGACTAGAAGAATGGGTGATTGAAAGAATGATAATAACCTCCCATACAGACAATGAGTTAGTGTTTGGAACAAGTTTATGTTGGGGAGATTTTTGGGTTTTTGGTCAACTAAG
>SJYC01046711.1:0-12428 GCA_006408675.1 Madoqua kirkii | reverse complement strand
ACGCGAGTCTGATCTAGGAGTTGGTGATGAATAAGGAGGCCTGGCGTGCTGCGATTCATGGGGTCGCAAAGAGTCAGACACCACTGAGTGACTGAACTGACTGAACTGAACTGAAGACACTGCTGGTAGGTGGTGGAGATACCTCATCTTTGAAAAATCATACCTCTCTAATATCAGAATTTAAACTTTATATCTATCCTGTTCTGTTGTTCAGTTGCTATGTCATGAACAACTCTGCAACATCTATCCCTTACTTGGAGATAAACTTCTAACACACATGACTTAAAGCATTCCAAAGACACTAACATAGGCCACTAAAAAATGCATGTGGTCTAATAAATAAAAATATCTTGAACCCAATAATTATATACCACTAAAAATAAGAAATGTAAACTTATGTCAATCATAGCAATTCAATTGTTTGATTCTTTTTTTCCTAAGGAATAATCAGAGTTGACCCAAATGACCATATGTTTTGGGGAAGCAGTCAGAGTTATAAGTCACGACTACCAGGTTTTAATTGATAACTCTAATATTAGATTTCTGTAATCTCCACAGATAATAATTTAACTTTTTTGATTCTGTTTTTCCTCCTTAAAATGTGATTGGAATACTTAATGTATATATTCTGCCAGATGCTATGAAGATAGATTGAAAGTAATCAACTATAAAGCACTTAGATTTCCTTGGGGGTGTTATCTATCTAAATACAAGACATTATCATTAATTAAAAATCAATAGTGAATCTTTGTGGAGCAGTGAAAGTCATTCAGTGGCATCAGACTCTTTTTGACTCTATAGTCACATAGACTCTATAGTCCATGGAATTCTCTAGGCCAGAATACTGGAATGGACAGCCTTTTCCTTCTCCAGGGAATCTCGATGGAACCTAGGTCTCCCACATTGCAGGTGGACTCTATCAGCTAAGTCACAAGGGTGGTGAAGGGCATTCATTCACAATAATCACAAGACCATTACAGTCTGCAACAGGTTCATCCTGGATAAGGGCAGCAATGTGGGGGGGGGGGCGGGGGGGGGACGGTTTCACCAGGAAACCCACTCATTTCATAGGATCCTAGTCTTTTTTGTTGATTTCCTTTGAAAGACCAGAAATCAGATCATTTACTTGAGTTTACATCATTTTCTGGTAATATATTCCTGGTAGCCTTTTCCTAAATACATAAATCACCCAACAAGCAGAAATAAATCCCACAGGTCTTTATAGTACATTATGAACTAAATTTATAAAAGGAGAACTACTTGAAGTTCTCAGGAAGACAAGTCCTCCAAAGTTTTCCCCTGCATGTGCTGCTTCTTAATTGCATTTAAGTTATGAGAGATGTTTTGACTTGGCTTTATTCTCCATAGTGAAAAGTGAAAGTCGCTCAGTCATGTCCGACTCTTTGTGACCCCAGGGTCTATACAGTCCATAGAATTCTCCAGGCCAGAATACTGGAGTGGGTAGCCTTTCCCTTCTCCGGGGGATTTTCCCAATTCAGGGATCAAACTCAGGTCTCCTGCATTGAAGGTAGTAGATTCTTTACCAGCTGAGCCAAAAGGAAACCAAAGAATACTGGAGTGGGTAGCCTATCCCTTCTCCAGCAGATCTTCCCAATCCAGAAATCAAGCCGGGGTCTCCTGCTTTGCAGGTGGATTCTTTACCAACTGAGCTACCAGGGAAGCCCTTATTCTCCATAATGTCTGGAATTGCTCCTCGCCCTCTGGAGGCTTTCGTTTTACCAAAATATGAGGTACCCCATCTCACCCCTAGACTGTTCTTTGTAATGTGCCCTTTCCCTCTTTCTCCCTTAGATTGTTTGGAGCTGTGGCAAATACCATTTGTGTTTATGAATGTTCATGAGAAAATCTGACTACTATAATCATTGAAATCCAGAGGTAAGGATTCATATTATTCTAGTTCATGTGTTGAGAATCCTCCTGAGGATTGGTCCCCTCTTGTTTCATAACTGATCACATCATCCATAGCCACTCTCTGACTCACATCTCAAGATAAGCCTTAAAATGAATTTGTCATCTCGACATTTGGGGTCATAGGGAAAACAAGCTTAGATTTGCTTCATCTGAGTCACTAACTCTGAAGTGAAAAGCAATGATAATTTCTAGAAAAATGTAAATATTAAATATTTTATTGTCCTTGCTACATTATTAATGGCAAAGATGTCAACAAGGTGTGATTCATGGGAACTTGGAGTTTTGAGACTTGAGGAGAATATGTGTGTAAGGGGTGTCCCTGTGTGTGTGGTTGGTTGTTGTGTTTTTTATCATTTTCTTGCCAGTAGCATTTAATTAGAGCATCCCTTTATTGATGTACAAAGGAATATTTTTGCTATGAAATAATCTTTATCAACAGAAAAGGTTTAAATAGTTTCTGGGTTCATTGAAATAAGGGGACAGTGGTTATGAAAGTAAAATATATCCCAAATTTGGAGTGATGTGCTAGTTGAAATTCTTATATGGTAGTAGAAAATGAGCTAGCTAACCAAGAAATGATGGGAAGACTCTCAAGGTACACAGACTAATGTGTGCATCTGTGTGCACACATAGACATATACACCATTTGTCTATGTTTATTTCAATATAGACAAATATATTATGCTGTGCTGTTCTTAGTCACTCAGTCATGTCTGACTCTCTGTGATTCCATGGACTGTAGCCCATCAGGCTCTTCTGTCCATGGGGATTCTCCAGGCAAGAATACTGAAGTGGGTTGCCATGCCTTCCTCCAAGGATCTTCCCAGCCCAGGGATCAAACCCAGGTCTCTCTCATTGCAGGCAGATTCTCTACTGTCTGAGCCACCAGGGAAGACCAAGAATACTGGAGTGGGTAGCCTATCCCTTCTCCAGGGGATCTTTCTGCCCCAGAAATTGAACCAGGGTCTCCTGCATTGCAGGTGGATCCTTTACCAGATGAGCTAACAGGGAAGGCCATAAATGAATGCTAAGTTACAATTAACAGAGACTTGCAAAATTTATGATCAAATGTAAACAAATGTTGATATTAACTACCAAATCACCAGTCTAATCATTTCATTTCTTGTGTAATCTTGACTGCAGCTCTACAAATAGATGTATTATTGAATAGTTAGTTTCCCTGTTAAGAAAATTGAGACCTAGAGAGATTTAGCCAGTTGTCCAATGTTATGATGATATCAACTCTGAGACTGAAGCCCAGATCTGTCTAACTGCAAACCTTGAGTGCGACAAGCCTATTCATGGTAAATTTCCAATGGATGATTGCATCTTCTAGTCACATAATGACCAACTGGAAGAGATCACTCTATTGACTGAAGGTATCTCCCCAAATTCATATGCTGAAGCGCTAATCTGTAACATGATGGTATTTGGAGGTGGGATCTTTGGGAGGTAGAGTTATAATTCCTGAGAGTGACTAATGCCCTCATACAAAGGGAAAGAGATGTGAGTTTTCTGTGTGCAGATATGTGTGTGTGTGTGTGTGTGTGTGTGTGTGTGTGTGTGTGTGTGTACACCAAAGAAAGGCCTTGTGGGATAATAAGAGGGCTAAGAGAGCCCTCACCAGTCTGAGTAAGCCAGCACCTTGACTTTGGACTTCCCACAACCTTCAAAACTGTAAGAAATAAATGTTTATATAGGCCACTCAGGCTGTGGCATTTTGTTATCGCAGTTCAAACAAACCAAGACAGACCTGGTATATAAACTACAATATCCCCATTTAAAATATGAGTAAATTGAGACCCAGAAACTATGATTTGGGCAAAGTGATATAATTAGTTGCCATTTTTAATATCTTGTGTGTCACCAACACTATTTCATCTCTGCTGCTGCTAAGTCACTTCAGTCACATCCGACTCTGTGTGACCCCATAGATGGCAGCCCACCAGGTTCCTCCATCCATGGGATTCTCCAGGCAAGAGTGCTGGAGTGGGGTGCCATTGCTAGGAATGCCAATAAAACACCCCTTTCCATTAGCCCCCATCCTAGGAGAGAGAAGTGTTGAAGAAATTTATATGCAGGCAACACTGAGCAGTGCGCTATCTGGTAAGCTGTACCCACCCTGAGCTGTCCCAAGACATGCAAAATCCTAATTATAACACAACCTAAAGGCCTGTGTGTGGTTCAGTCACAGAGACCTTTGTGAAAGCTACAAGAACTCTCAGCAAATAATTGGCCAGAAAAGGCTCTCTTGATTGTGAAATGTCCAAGATTTCTCAATTAAATTTAACTATTCTCTGGGGCCAAGATTCTTTTTTTCTCCCTCTCTTTCTCAGTGAGTTTCCACATAACTGAACTCTGTAAATATAATGTGTGTCATTCTGAAAAGTCAGTGTGTACCATCAGCAGAATGGTGAGTTTTGTTCCCCTTTAACTCCATTTAAGAAGAACAGATTAGAGTAGATTAGAGTCAACCTCATAAAGTAGCTGGAAGAAGGAAATGGCATCCCATTCCAGTACTCCTGCCTGGAAAATCCCATGGACGGAGGAGCCTGGTAGGCTGCAGTCCATGGGGTCTCTAGGAATCAGATACAACTGAGCGACTTTACTTTCACTTTTCACTTTCAGGCGTTGGAGGAGGAAATGGCAACCCACTCCAGTGTTCTTGCCTGGAGAATCCTAGGGACAGGGGAGCCTGGTGGGCTGCCGTTTCTGGGGTCGCACAGAGTCGGACACGACTGAAGCGACTTAGCAGCAGCAGCAGCATAAAGTAGCCGGAGAAGGCAATGGCACCCAACTCCAGTACTCTTGCCTGGAGAGTCCTAGGGACAGAGGAGCCTGGTGGGCTGCAGTCCATGGGGTTGCTGAGGGTCGGACACAACTGAGAGACTTCACTTCACTTTTCACTTTCATTCATTGGAGAAGGAAATGGCAAACCACGCCAGTGTTCTTGCCTGGAGAATCTCAGGGATGGGGGAGCCTGGTGGGCTGCCGTCTATGGGGTCGTAGAGTCAGACATGACTAAAGTGACTTAGCAGCAGTAACAGCATAAAGTAGCCCCAGTTTTACTACTTAATTCCCCTGGAGGAACTTGGGGAAGACCAGAGTGTGGTTACAACAACGAGGGTTAACCAAATAAGACAGTGGCCCAAGATATTTTCCCTGTCTCTTATACACATCTGGCCAGAAAAGGCTCTCTTGATTGTGAAATGTCCAAGATTTCTCAATTAAATTTAACTATTCTCTGGGGCCAAGATTCTTTTTTTCTCCCTCTCTTTCTCAGTGAGTTTCCACATAACTGAACTCTGTAAATATAATGTGTGTCATTCTGAAAAGTCAGTGTGTACCATCAGCAGAATGGTGAGTTTTGTTCCCCTTTAACTCCATTTAAGAAGAACAGATTAGAGTAGATTAGAGTCAACCTCATAAAGTAGCTGGAAGAAGGAAATGGCATCCCATTCCAGTACTCCTGCCTGGAAAATCCCATGGACGGAGGAGCCTGGTAGGCTGCAGTCCATGGGGTCTCTAGGAATCAGATACAACTGAGCGACTTTACTTTCACTTTTCACTTTCAGGCGTTGGAGGAGGAAATGGCAACCCACTCCAGTGTTCTTGCCTGGAGAATCCTAGGGACAGGGGAGCCTGGTGGGCTGCCGTTTCTGGGGTCGCACAGAGTCGGACACGACTGAAGCGACTTAGCAGCAGCAGCAGCATAAAGTAGCCGGAGAAGGCAATGGCACCCAACTCCAGTACTCTTGCCTGGAGAGTCCTAGGGACAGAGGAGCCTGGTGGGCTGCAGTCCATGGGGTTGCTGAGGGTCGGACACAACTGAGAGACTTCACTTCACTTTTCACTTTCATTCATTGGAGAAGGAAATGGCAAACCACGCCAGTGTTCTTGCCTGGAGAATCTCAGGGATGGGGGAGCCTGGTGGGCTGCCGTCTATGGGGTCGTAGAGTCAGACATGACTAAAGTGACTTAGCAGCAGTAACAGCATAAAGTAGCCCCAGTTTTACTACTTAATTCCCCTGGAGGAACTTGGGGAAGACCAGAGTGTGGTTACAACAACGAGGGTTAACCAAATAAGACAGTGGCCCAAGATATTTTCCCTGTCTCTTATACACATCTGGCCAGAAAAGGCTCTCTTGATTGTGAAATGTCCAAGATTTCTCAATTAAATTTAACTATTCTCTGGGGCCAAGATTCTTTTTTTCTCCCTCTCTTTCTCAGTGAGTTTCCACATAACTGAACTCTGTAAATATAATGTGTGTCATTCTGAAAAGTCAGTGTGTACCATCAGCAGAATGGTGAGTTTTGTTCCCCTTTAACTCCATTTAAGAAGAACAGATTAGAGTAGATTAGAGTCAACCTCATAAAGTAGCTGGAAGAAGGAAATGGCATCCCATTCCAGTACTCCTGCCTGGAAAATCCCATGGACGGAGGAGCCTGGTAGGCTGCAGTCCATGGGGTCTCTAGGAATCAGATACAACTGAGCGACTTTACTTTCACTTTTCACTTTCAGGCGTTGGAGGAGGAAATGGCAACCCACTCCAGTGTTCTTGCCTGGAGAATCCTAGGGACAGGGGAGCCTGGTGGGCTGCCGTTTCTGGGGTCGCACAGAGTCGGACACGACTGAAGCGACTTAGCAGCAGCAGCAGCATAAAGTAGCCGGAGAAGGCAATGGCACCCAACTCCAGTACTCTTGCCTGGAGAGTCCTAGGGACAGAGGAGCCTGGTGGGCTGCAGTCCATGGGGTTGCTGAGGGTCGGACACAACTGAGAGACTTCACTTCACTTTTCACTTTCATTCATTGGAGAAGGAAATGGCAAACCACGCCAGTGTTCTTGCCTGGAGAATCTCAGGGATGGGGGAGCCTGGTGGGCTGCCGTCTATGGGGTCGTAGAGTCAGACATGACTAAAGTGACTTAGCAGCAGTAACAGCATAAAGTAGCCCCAGTTTTACTACTTAATTCCCCTGGAGGAACTTGGGGAAGACCAGAGTGTGGTTACAACAACGAGGGTTAACCAAATAAGACAGTGGCCCAAGATATTTTCCGTTAAGGTCATCTTTGCTAGAATGTAATAAAATGCATTAATTCTTCTTTCACATTTTCCTAAGATACTCTAAAGTTGAATGCCCAACAGTTATGGAAGGTAGAGGTAATCACTTTAAAAGTCACTCTTCCATTGTTGAATCTTGTTAATATGAATCTTGAAGAAATAATCACAAGTTATTTCTATGTATGCTGAATGGGTTTTGTTGGACTCAAATATACATGAAGCTTAAAGTAAAGCAAAAATCAGAAAAACAAAAAGAAGTGCAAAAATACAAAACTTAAATACAGATATAAAGATTGAAGTGAAAGTCACTCAGTCGTGCCCGACTCTTTGTGACTCCATGGAATTCTCCAGGCCGCTATACTGGAGGGGGTAGCCTGTCCCTTCTCCAGGGATCTTCCCAACCCAGGGATTGAACCCAGGTCTCCCACACTGCAGGTGGATTCTTTACCAGCTGAGCCACAGGGAAACTCCAAAAATACTGGAGTGGGTAGCCTGTCCCTTCTCCAGTGGATCTTCTGGATCCAGGAATCGAACCGGGATCTCCTGCATTGGAGGTGTATTCTTTACTAACTGAGCTATGAGGGAAGCCCATAAAGACTGAAAGACAATACATATTCAATTACAGAAATCACTAAGTTCACAAAAGAAAGTGATCATTCTGATACCCTAAATCTAGGTCTCTGGGAGCTATCAATAGTGTCCTGATTACATATGGGGATTTTTGAGAATACAAATTTGCAATGTTGCCCATCAGAACAAATAATAAAAAGAGATATCCTACATAAATTCACTTTTATCTATTAGAGGGGAGTTGATTTTTCTATTGTTGATTGTTATATTTTTGCATACCCCTACCCCCAGACCTTGGTGGCTCAGAGGGTAAAGAGTCTGCCTGCAACACAGGAGACCTGGGTTCGATCCCTGGGTCGGAAAGATCCTCTGGAGAAGGAAATGGAAACCCACTCCAGTACTCTTGCCTGGAGAATCCAAGGGACAGAGAAGCCTGATAGGCTATAGTCCACGGGTCACGAAGAATTGGACACGAAGGAGCGACTTCACTTCACTTTACTTCACCCCCAGAATCAAGTTGAGAATGGTAGGCTGGTCATGAGAGTTTAAAGCGCAGTGGTTCAAAAACAGATTCATCATGTGCACTGGCAATAAAATCTTTTGACCAAGAAATGAGATAAAGACAACAAATTATTCAGAAACTTCTCACGATATGGAAACCCCTGACACTAGAGACTGGCTAATATCTAAATATGAATGATCTAATCTTCTGCATCCTCAAAGTAGAGAATGGCACCCATGAAGAAATAATCATAGTGAAGACCCTAAATGACTGCACCTCTGAAAGCACACGAAAGGAAGTTTGTAGCGTTTGTTTTACAACATTGTCACCCTCTACACCTTCCTCTCCACTCAGTGAATCTGTGTCACTGGCCTGGATGCTAACAGCACATTCTTGCCGCCCCTTCAATGCTGATGACTACACTGCCCGGGAACAGGACAAGATGCAAAGGCCAACTCTAATGTGAAGTGTCGCTTCCCACTAGCTGGTAGTGAGGGAGGCTCTCCCCTTTCTAGAAGGTCCTGACATAATTTGGATTTGCTTCTCAGCCTGCCATCCTTATTTCAGCTAGTGACCATCCCCTCAAGTCAGTTAAGCTAAAACCCGATGATCACCTAGGTAGTTTATCCTCTTGCACTGAATTTTGCTAATTCTGTTTTAACAAATCTGAGATAAAACCGTAGAACAGAGAACCTTCTGTCTGAGACCCCAATCAGCCATGTACTCTCTGAGGACAGGAGTCCTAATCCTACTTCAGTTGCTGAGACATAGTAAGAACTCAACACATCTTTGCTAAATGAGAGGGACTGAGAAAGAGAAGAGTAACCCACTGGAATCTGAAAGATGATAAGACTGACTCCATCTGGGTGTAACAGTGCCGTTAAAACACAAAATGTCTCCAGCACTGTTCTTTCAAAAGTTAGAGTAATACCTGGAGATACCAAAGACAAACTGAAACATGTATTCCAAGACCAGAAATGAAGGGTTTAAAAATTTGGGCCTTTATTTCATAACAGTGGGTTTTCCCCCAGTGGCTCAGATGGTAAAGTGTCTGTCTACAATTAGGGAGACCTGGGTTCGATCCCTGGGTTGGGAAGATCCCTTGGAGAAGGAAATGGCAATCCACTCCAGGACTACTGCCTGGAAGATCCCATGGACAGAGGAGCCTGGTAGGTTACAGTCCACGGGGTCATAAAGAGTCAGACACGACTGAGCGACTTCATGTTCACATTCACATTTCAAAATAAACACACACACATACACACACACAGCCTGCCAGCAGTAGAAGAGCGGAAATTCTTTACAAGGGCTGTTTTAGCCTCAGGAAACTAGCAGCCGCCCCCTCTATCTTGCTGGCCTGGTCATCAGATGTTTACCTGAGTTAAACAATCATGAATGATATATTTACAAATGCCTGTGCCGGACCAAAAAGCCTAAGATTCAGAAGTGGATATTTGCTTCTATTTCCAGACATAACAGGAGAATTAAAAAAAAAAAATGCTGGCTATTTTTCTGACCGCTTGCTCTCTTCAGAAATCAATCCATCAATTATTTTAATGATTTCTTTTCTTCCTTTGTAGAAAGGAGATTCTTCTGCTCTTTCAATCACCAGCCCTGGAGCAAAAATCTACCATAGGCATAGTCACAGAATATTCCTCAAAAGCTGCAAACTTGTTTTACATTATAAAATACACAGTATGTAAAATTTTTAAAAAGGATTAAAAGAATTCACTGGAGAGAATTGTTATATTATCTAAGTTTCCACCCAACAGGGATCGAGGAAAAAAAGATCTGTGGATATTACTATTTCAACAAAAGACATAAAGGAATGAGTCCAATACTTTTTTTTTTTTATTATATAATACAGGTTTCCTAGAATTCCCCTGGGCTTCCCAGATGGTAAAGAATCCACCTACCAATGCAGGAGACCCAGGAGACTCGGGATTCAATCCCTGGGTCAGGAAGATCTCCTGGAGAAGGAAATGGCAACCCATTCCAGTATTCTTGCAGGGATAATCCCCTGGACAGAGAGGCTACAGTCCATGGGGTCACAAAGAGTCAAACACAACTGAGTGAGTGAGCACACAGACACACAGAGTTTTCTTGTAACTGGAAGCATGGATTAGAATTGGTTTAATTTCAGTTGAATGCAACTCCAATTCTGTCCTTCAAATTATGGACAATGGAACACCTGGCATCACAGAGATATGAAATGGACAAATACAGTAACTAAATTTCAAAATTAGGCAATACTGGGTATGATTTAACTCAACCTGTTCATGTGCAGAGATGAAGTCTCTGAAGCCCAGAGAAGTGACATAGCTTGACCAATGGGCCACAGTTACGTTCAAAGCCAGAATCAGAGCTAGACTCTTGAAGCCTGATCCAGTATACTCCTCTGCAAGAACTCAGATTTCAGGAGCCATCCCTGGCCAAAGCTTGTCCTCACAAGTGTGTCTCTGACCCGAGGGATATTACCTTACTATGACTAGACAGTCAAAATCTTTCTTCAGCAACACAAGAGGCTGCGATGGGCAGCTCTCCTCTGACCTTCACCCTAAAGCGTGCATGGCCGCATCTGGGTAGGAGATGGGAGGACTGTAGTGACTTTCACAATATATAAAATATTAATAAACCACTCTGCAAACCTCAATGTTACAGCATCTGGTTTAAAGATAGATGTTTATCTTCTGTGAATTAATTCTTTAAGGATTCAAGATCTACCTTCGTGGATTTCCATTTGTTTCCCACACTCTGGACCAAAGCCAGTTCTGAGAAGGAGGCTATTAGTGGGCTTTTCTTAGTGGCAAGCTGAAATATGTATATGCAAATTTCCCTTCCATCTCCAATGGATAAACTGTCTACTGCAAACTTGCAGATTATGATTTTATTAACCTTAAGGGTAAACAACACATGTATTGATTGTTCCATTTCATGGGGTGAGAACAATATTTTAGAAGTTTTAATTGAATACCGAATTAAAACCTGTTTATCTTCGGACCTGACAAAGGCTAGTTCACTTTTGTTGACTTTGCTTTTCATTTCTCTTAAATCACACAGACTGTGGGTAAACATTCCAAACAGAAGCTGTCGTCTCAGCATAAAATGTATAACTCTTTGACTTCATCCTCATAACATCAGTAATATTTTGTAGTTGAGAATATCAATTAAATTTGATATATTTGAATTGATGTTAATTAGAATTTTTAACCTGAATATAAAATTGCTCAGAACTTGCTGCTGCTATAGCTAAGTCGCTTCAGTCGTGTCCGACTCTATGCGACCCCATAGATGGCAGCCCACCAGGCTCCTCTGTCCCTGGGATTCTCCAGACAAGAATTCTGGAGTGGGGTGCCATTTCCTCCCCCAATGCATAAAAGTGAAAAGTGAAAGTGAAGTTGCTTTGTCGTGTCCGACTCCTAGCAACCTCATGGACTGCAACCCACCAGGCTCCTCTGTCCATGGGATTTTCCAGGCAAGAGTACTGGAGTGGGGTGCCATTGCCTTCTCCGGTTCAGACCTTAGACTTCCTTAATATACTATTATTCTGTGACCTAGCAAAAAAATTCAAGGCTGAGATGTGATTCTTTACATAAATAATTCTTATCAATAAACTGCTTCAGTTCACTAGTCTATGTTCAATGCAGGATACAGGATGCTTGGGGCTGGTGTACAGGATGATCCCGGGAGATGGTGTGGGGTGGGAGGTGGTGGGGGGCTTCAGCATTGGGAGTAACTTAGCAATAAGACATACGGCAGGAATCTATTCAACCATATGATCATTTCAATATTTGCACAAGTGTATTTGAAAAGCTCAAATTTTACCCATTATAAAACAAACAAACTCTCAGAGGCTAAGAATAGAAGAGAATTTTCTCAATATAATAAAAAAGGATAGCTACAGATATATATAAACTCATATGTGTGCTAAGTCTCTTCAGTCATGTCTGACTCTTTGCAACATTATAGACCCTTGTGATTCTACCCAGGGATTGAACCCCTTTCTCTTGCCTCTCCTGCACTGGCAAGAGGGTTCTTTACCACCAGCACCACCTGGAAAGTCTTCCTAAGGCTTAACTCCCAGATAACATCATATACCAAATTGTGAAATAATGAATATTTTGTCTTTAAGATAAAGAAGCAAACTAACATGCTTCCTCTTTCCTCTTTTGTTCAAAATTATCAGTTCAGTTCAGTTCAGTCACTCAGTCATGTCCAACTTTTTGCGACCTAATGTCACAACAGGGCAGGGATCCTTGTTCAACACCAAATCCCGGAGACTACCCAAACTCACGTCCATCAAGTCAGCGATGCATCCAGCCATCTCATGCTCTGTCGTCCCCTTCTCCTTCTGCCCCCAATC
>SJYC01046710.1:0-59893 GCA_006408675.1 Madoqua kirkii | reverse complement strand
TGAGATGTGATTCTTTACATAAATAATTCTTATCAAGAAACTGCTTCACTTAAAACAATGGAGAGAGAAATGGATTTTGGTATGGTAATATTAAATATTTTATCTTTAATATGTTTCTGTATATTTTTTGTTCTATTAGTTAACAATAAATAAAAGATTCACAAAATAGCTAATTACTTTGGGTTTTTAGGGAAATTTTTTTCTCCATTTTTGATCTAAAACTAAAGTGTTAAAATATTTATTTCTGGTATCATACCTTAGGTGTTTGAGACAGTAACTAAAGAAGCAGTTTCAGTTTATTGAATAGACAGGAACATTTTATAAATTACCAGTTCAAGCTCAGCCTGTAACAGGCTCTGGAGCCACAATCTTTTGTCCCTCTTCTAATCTGCATGGCCTCTGGAAACTAGTTAATGGTGCCTTAGTCTTCTCACCTCTGAGATGAGAAGAGTACCTACACCCCATAGGGCTGTTATGAAGATTGAATGTGAAAACTGAGGTAAATTGCTTAGAATGCTGCTTGGATCAGAGTAAACATAATCTTAGCCATCACTGGAGATATGGTTTGGAAACCTCCTTTCAACATGTTTGGAAATGCGCTCATCTCTGTAGTTCTTCCTGACCCCAGAGGAACCCTGTCAGGACACCTACTTGTGTTCCAAGTAGGAACATCGTTTAGAAAAATCACCACATTCACACTCTCCTCGGTGAGAAAGTTCTTTGTTGCAAAATCGTCTGAAGTCAGGCGGTCCCCAAAGACTGGGTGCCAGTTCTGATGAACCATCTCTAGGTTCTGAAGTGAAGGGAGCTGCTTCTCGTCACCATTCCCATTACCACGGGCGCCTTTGCTTTCTCTTCCAAGGAAAACTTGCTGTGTCCAAGTTGAGTTGGCCTCTTTAATAACCTCATTTTAGAGTAGCCTAGGGATATATTCAGCTCTCTCCAAAGTTGCTGCAATCGTTCCAAGCCTCATGTGTTTAGAAATCACACAACCGCTCTTGCGGCAAACAGTCAAGTTGGAGAGAGAGTGAAGTCACACAAAACACACACACACACACACACACACACAGTGTGCATGCTCACATACAGAAGGAAACCACAAGGGATGTCCCCTGCTGACCCCTCAGCTGCTCCCAGTAATCTCGGATGACCGGTTCCCTGGCTGCGGGATCTCTGCCGCCCCACACACTCACCCACTTCAGGTCCATGTGAATGACTTGACCGTGACCTGACTTGTGTAACTCTTACCCTCTGCCGTCCCTCCCTCACTTCAGCTCAGGCCTCTCCCTTCCAGAAACTGGTCCAACCACAAGCCCTGACACTCTCCCAGCACTGTGGCAACCACCGCCTCCAGGGCTTCTCACTCATCCACTTTCTTCACTTTAAAGGTGGCGGGGGTTTAGTCCCTAAGTCATGTCCAACTCTCGTGACCACATGGACTGCAGCCTGTCAAGTTTCTCTGTCCATGGGATTCTCCAGCTAAGAATACTGGAGTGGGTTGCCATTTCCTTCTCCAGGGGATCTTCCCGACCCAGGAATCAAACCTGAGTCTTCTGCATTGCAGGCAGATTCTTTACCAACTGAGCTACTTCATTTCAATGAATGCACCCTATTCTGCTTCCTTATGACTCCAAGCCCCTCTATTGGGCAATCTTCCTCCAATCGGTCAGCTTCTTTCTGGCTTTGGTCCTTCCCCAGTCTCTGAGAAAGCAATCCCATCCCGTAATTACTCTCTACCTCTCAAGGCGAAGGACAAGGTTGGTCTTTGTCCTTGCTCATGTTCCAGCAACTGTGGATATAAAGCCTCATCCTAACCTAGTCTCACTATTTCACCCCTCTGCACTCACTCCTCAGCCCTAATGGGTAAAAAAATACAGCCTCCTGGCCCCGTAGACTAGGCACCCCTGGCCCAGCCTCAGGAGGGCACTCAGTCATGCCTTGTGGTTCTTCTTGTCTCCTGGCTCAGCCTCCTCTCCCCAAAGCTCTCTGCAGCTGACCATCACATACAATGCTCTTGACAGACTCTTCTCCCCACACAGGGCCTTCTCCATCTCAGCAGAGGACCACATGACCTACTACCAAGCAGGAGATCCAGGAGAGGCAGATTCGATCCCTGGGTCGGGAAGATCCACTGGAGGAGGAAACGGCAACCCGCTCCAGTATTCTTGCCTGGAGAACTCCATGGACAGAGGAGCCTGGAGGGCTATAGTCTATGGGGTCGCAAAGAGCTGGACATGTCTAAGAGACTGAGCACACACCCACCTACTGCCTGAGCAACAGGTCTTTTGCAAGGAGGCCCCTCTGTTTACTCTCCCAGAGCAGTGCATGGGGCATCTACAGCCATGTCCACCCTCTCCTGCCCTGCCTGCCCATCTCAGGGTCGGGAGGACCCTTCCTGTGCAAGACACACCCCTCTCCTGAGTGCTGAGTTCCATCCCTGCACCTCAAGGGCATCAAGCTGTCCCATCCCCCTGGATCTTCAATCTGCCTTCTGATTCCTTCTAAGTCTGTCTTCTCAACATTTGCTCAAACCTCACTCCGCCATGAAAACAAGCAAATAGCAACTTTCCTCAATTCTACACCCCCACCTCTAGATTCTACCCTCATTTGACCGTGCTCTTTTGCACACATGATTTATAAACTTACATCCTGAGCCCCTTCTGCCTATCCAAGCCATTCTCTGCAATCTGTGTCTACCCAGCCAACCCCCACACTGCCAAATCCAGTGATGCATTTTGGCTTGATTTCACCTACTCTTGATAAAGCATCTGGCACTGTCAGCCGCTTGCTCCTCCACCCCCAAGTCCCTTCCTCACCTCACCCGACCCCACTCTCTCCCTCTCTGGCCATGCTCATCTCTCTGCTTGCTCTGTCTCTGTCTTCTTCAAAATGCTACTCATCTCTCCTGAATCACTTCCCTTGCAGATGCTGGTTTCAGCTACCAGATACAAACCCCCAGCTCAAATTTCCAACCCTAAGGGTGATTACCTTTCCCCCATCTGCTCTCACATGTACTTCTCTCCTGGCACTTCCCATGTTGTATCTTAATTGCTCATTTCCCTGACGGTCTCTCGCCAGCAGCTGGAGAGCAGAGAGGATGCTATAGTCCAAAACCTCTTCTGCAAATGGCCAGACAGTAAGTACTATAGGTTATACAGGTATCATAGTCCCTCTTTGTTGAAGCTGCAACCACTCATTGATAACACATCAATGAATGGATATGAAGGGGTTCCAACAAAACATTTTTTATGGCCATGGAAATTCACATTTGACATAATTTCCATATGTCATGAAATAATATTCTTTTAATGGTTATTCAACCATTTAAAAATGTAAAAATCATTCTTAGCTCTTGGATGGTAAAAACAAGCAGCAGACTCTGAACTAACTGTATCTCTAGCCTGTGCTCCAGCCTAGGGACATGATAAATACCCAATTAATGCTGGCCCAACAGATGACTAATACTTGTTTGACTAATTTCATGTGTGCTTAGTGGCACAGTTTTGTCCCAACTCTTTGCAACTTTGTGTCCAATTGCAGCCTGCCAGGCACCTCTGTCCATGGGATTCTCCAGGCAAGAATATTGGAGTGGGTTGCCATTCCCTTCTCCAGAGGATCCTCCTGACCCAGGGATCAAAACAGCATCTCCTGCATTGTGGGCAGATTCTTTACCATCTGAACCACCAATTGAGAGAGGTTGAAAGAGTCACACTTTTTCCTAAGGAGGAAACAAAAGTCACTACCAACAATATATTTGGTCTGCTGCTCAGCTAATAATGTCCATGTTTCACCAAAAACAAACTTGAACTGTACCCAGTCACAGGAGGGGAAGGTCTGGGGTTGGGTTTTCTCTGCCAGGAGGAGGGCTGAAGAGTGAATTCACTCTGAGAGACCGTTTCAGCACAGCCCTGAGGGTAAGGAGCAAGATTCCTTCTACTTTCTTCCTTGGGGTTTTAAAGGCAGCAGTACCAATAATAACCAACTATGATAGTAATCTTTGGAAAAACTGGTAAACATAGTATGATTAAGGCATAGACAAGCCTTAATTTGTACCTCCAGAGTAAAGAGATAATAACAGCTTACTTCTCTCAGCATATAAAAGGTAAAGAGCTGTTCTTTCCCTAATGATGTTGAATTACAAGGGGCCACTCTGCCTCTCCTTCCAAGGGGTCTGGCTAGATTCTAAGTGAAGTTGGGGCAATTCCTGAGGGCATGAAGCACACCAGATATTCTGAAATCAGGAAAAATGATCTGGGCTTGTAAAGGAATTCTGCTCTAAGGAATAATTCTAAATGAACCAGGAGAACATTCAAATCTGGTTAACAGTCCTGGCTGCAAGGGTAACACCAGCCAGCGTGGCCAGTCTCCAAGCCCAGTCTTTCCCTGGGTAGATGTTTGAAGAGAAACCCAGGGGAGCTCCAGGCTGGAGAAGAAGGCTTCTGTCTGTCTTAAATCAGCAGCTGGGCCAACCTCTCCCAGGTAGCCAAAGTGAGATGCTGGAGGGATGTTGGTCCCCGATCAAATTATAGACCAGGAAACAGAAGAAGGAAATAGAGCCGAGGTGGCTGACTGGTCCTCTCCTGTCCAGAGGGAAAACTGTAATAAGAAGATTCAAAAAGGAAGCACTGGGCTAATTGACTTTTCTAGTTATTTTGCCAAACACATTTTAAGTTGAGCTTCTTTCCTTCTCACATCTTATGATTCATGCAGATGCACCCACATCCGTGCTTCCTATGAAAATAGGCATGACACAAAGGCAACCACAACCCCCACCATCCGCTGCAACCCAGAGCTCCAACCGGGGCACGCAAGTAGCTTTCACATTCCCATCCTCTCCCCAAGGCTCCATGTGGACCTGCTGGCAGTCAAGCTCTGTTTTCCCAAGTGATTCCAGTGACTTAGATCCCAGATTTGGTGGTGACGGTGGTGGTGGTGACTGGGGTGGGACAGGGTGGACTGTCTCTCACCGAAAAAATCTACTTCACATGCATCTGAAATCTCATGGTCAAAGTTGATGGCAAGTTTGAATGAGTCGGGGCTGTGTCATTTGGGCAGAAGAGAAGAAGAGAAGAGGCATCTCCATGTCGCATAGAGACAGCCACTTCAAGTCAAACTGGGCTCTGTGGCCCAGGCTCTCCGCTGGGAGGACCGGGCAAGAGGTGACCCTAGTGGACGTACATCCACACCTGCTCTGTGCAGGACCTCACCGGCCCTAGGAGTGTGGTGAAACTGAGTGTTTGACAAATTCTATACTTATCCATACATACGCTACAGCTTAAGAAAATGCTATCTCTCAGCATGTACACACTACTATATATAGAATAGATCAGTAATAAGGACCTACTGTATAGCACGGGGAACTCAAATCAATACTCTGTAATGACCTATATGGGGAAAAAAGCTAAGCATAGAGGGGATATATGTATCTGTATAACTGATTCACTTTGCTGTACACCTGAAACTAACACAATATTGTAAATCAAATGTACTCCAATACATTTTAAGAAAAAGAAGAAGAAAGTTCTGTCTCTCTATCACAACCCCGGGGCTGCACATTTTGCAAAACTCACCAACAGCTGCACCTCTGTTTCGTGACGACCCTATGTGACAAGGTAAGAATGGAGAAGGGGGTGCTCTTCAGTAAATCCATTTTTTTTTTCTGCTCAAAATTATTGTGGTATGTTTCAATTCCAATACTAATTTCCTTCAGTAAGTGTGTTTTTCACCTAAAATACCCTAAGAAATATTGTCAACTTCTGAATCATGCTGGGAAGTGCCAGAAAGCATGGAAAATTTTAAACAGGGGATGGTTCCAACGTCACTGATATTTTGTTCAGAAATATCAATATGCATTAGGATTTTCTTCCCTTAGTTGATTCACTTTCTCAATTATGCCTCGCTTATGTAATTAGGTTATATGTGTTGAAACCCAGCCACAGGAAGGAAGATGACCTAGAAGCATCATTTTAGGGGAAAACAACCCTCCCATGAAATATACACTGGTCATCCTTCATGCCAAGGATTCATTCTTTGAACCAAGACTCTGAATATCTGGAAACTTTCTGTCAAACTTTTTCATCTTTCCTCATATAATATTTTTAAAAAATGGAAAATTTGCATTTTACACTTCCCATCAATCAAATGTTAAATTCTGTGTTACTTTTAGCTATTCTGACTGAAGGAAAAAAAATAGAGAAGTGAAGCAATGTCAAAAGCAAGAGACTTTGTGCCTTTTAAAGAGAACTACTGTGCCTTTTAAACAGTAAATATAGGTCTAATATGTCAATCCAAGACCACAGGAATCTGTTGTATTTATTTGTTCTTCCAAAGGACTAGAATGAAATGTGAATAAAAGTTATCAACTGGTAACTCTAAATAGTTTTCTTGCATTTGCCTGAGTAGCTTTAGCTAGATATACTATCAACTATGAAAAACAGATTTTCTAAAGGGCCATGATAGATACAAAAATTTATATGGATTAAAAAAAATGGACTTGAAACTTAGAAAAACCTTACATTGGAGAGCATGAAATTTCTGCAGAAGAAGCACTGTTCAGTATTGACTATAACTGATACAGAAAGAAGAAGGCACCTTGATCTGATCCCTATTCTAGTATGCCTGGGGTTATTTTTGAATACAATACTGATATACTGGATCTGCTCTGCAGATCCTGGAAAGCAAAATCCAGCAGGGGTGATCCAGATCACTGCCTCCCAAGACCCCCAACCTTCTCCAGCGCATTCAGGAGCTCTGGGGTCACTTTCTTCTATGCCTATCACACTGTTAACACTGACAGGCTTTCACTTTTCAATCTCTTTTTCTCATGTAGTAAACACTCCCAGAAACTGCTTTAAGAAAAAATTGCTTCCCTTTGTCGCATGGCTCTGTGGCTAACGTCCTGATTCTGTTATTGCTGACTCTCCTGATTATTCTATTTCTCAAATGCAAGTATAAGCATACACAACAGAGGATATACTCACATACACACACACAGATGTAATGAGCAGGAACCAGAACGGCCCTGCAGGATGCTTTTGAAATAATGAGATAAATTATAAGATGGAATTTACACTATCCTGCTCTTGAAAGCCACATATGGCAATCCTGATGTCCCTGAGAGACGCCAGACAGGACAAGGTGCATAGGAGCAAGGTCCAGAGTGGCCACTCCCACTTTCTTAGATAAACTTGTCCCACAAACCTAGTAGTCATGTACTCAGTTGCTCAGTTGTGTCTGACTCTTTGTGACCCCACAGACTTATACAGTCCATGGAATTCTCCAGGCCACTATACTGGAGTGGGTAGCCTTTCCCTTCTCCAGGGATCTTCCCAATCCAGGGATTGAATCCAGGTCTCCCATATTGCAGGCAGATTCTTTACCAGCTGAGCCACAGGGAAAATCCAAGAATACTGGAGTGAGTATCCTTTCTCTTCTACAGCAGATCTTCCCAACCCAGGAATCGAACCGGGATCTCCTGCATTGCAGGTGTATTCTTTACCAATTGAGCTATGAGGGAAGAGCCTGGTGGGCCACGGGCCATGGGATTCGCCAGGCAAGAATATTGGAGTGGGCTGCCATTTCCTTCTCCAGGGAGATGGTCATAGAATGGATTTTAAGAAAACCACTTTAATGGCATTAAATACAATCCAAACTACCGATCAAAAAAGGAAACTGTGAAAAAGATCTCAAAGATATACATCAACATTGGAGAGGGGACATTTCTGCACAGGAAGTGACAAGAAAAAGGACAGTGGGAGGGAAGGGATCTTTTTTTAAAAAAACTTTATATAATTTCACAATTGTAAACACGAAAGGTGTTTTAGTCTGAATACGGATGTGTTTATATTATGTGGATGACTAACAAAACCTTTTAAAAGAACAACAGTGATCCAGATTTCTAAATTTTGTAGCCATAACCTTCATCACCCTTTCCTTATCATTCCAAGGAAGATACAGATCTTCTGGTCACGGTTTTGGCACTAACCTGGCGTGTGCAGGATACAGGTAGGTATAAGCACTGCTGCCTCTGTTCCGGGAATCCCACATAACAGGGAACATGATGAGGCTTCTGTTGTAGTTTACTGCTGCTATGAGAGACTGAACTCACCTCCTCAGGGTCACCAGACACTGAGGGGACCTGGTAAGGGACCTCACTTTCCGATGCAAGCTCATCAGATGACTCCCCATCCTCTGGTCGCATCTCAATCCCTCATTTCTTCGAGTCACTCAGAAACATATTCCTCTTGTGGTCCAAGCATCCTTAGAGGGACATGGCCGATATAAGCAGGAGTCTTGTTTCTTCCGTGTGCCATGTATGGAGCTGAGAACCAGGTCTTGTGCCCAGAGCCTTCTGCCAGGCACTTGCTTTTAATTTCTGAGTTGGCTTATCTTTATGTGTCCACTATGCAAAACTTCTTAGGAGGGAGCTACTGTGGAGCCTGCTGTGACTATGACTTCTTCCTAAATTGCTGCCCCTGGGCTACAGCATCTCAGTGATTTAGATCCTTTATATTAGTTTTCCTAGAACACAGTCATAGTCTGAATTCCATCTACTTATATATTTAAAAGAGTTCTCCAAATGTAATCTAAAGTTACATCTCTCTGTACTACCATTTCCTTAAGACGGCTCCCTCTGACAGCTCTGTCTAGCTCTGGACCACCACCCTCTCACTGTTAATACCCTTCTCCCAATCCTCTCGCACTCATTTTCACTTTATTTGTCTCATGAAACAGAGTAACTTCATCATTTAGGAACTGTAACCTGTTATAAAGACAAGGTGAAACTTGTCGATCAAACCCTTACACATTTACCATCCCATCATCTAGAAATCTGTCCAATATGGTAACCATGAGCCACAGGTGGTTATTTACGTGAAGTTTCAGTAAAATTAAATTTAAAATTCAGTTTCTCATTCACACTAAGTACGTTTCAAGTGCTCAACAGACAAATGGAGCTAGAGTCTACGGTACTGGGCAACACAGATACACAACATTTTACTCATTGCAGAAAGTTCTAGAGAATTTTGGACAGCACTGATCTAAGTATTTAAACTATCATGGTACCCAGACCCTTGGAGGAATTCAAAACTTTAACAGCAAGAAGAAATTGGATCTTGGGAAAGCAGATGTATTAGTAGATAATAAGTGAAAACAACAAATTAACTTTGGGAATAAGTAAATTTACCCAAGTTATCTTCCTAAACATTATGTTGGCTTCCTGGATGGCACCAATGCAGGAGACGCCAGAGATGTGGGTTTCATCCCTTGGTCTGGAAGATCCTCTGGAGGAGGAAATGCCAACCCATTCCAGTATTCTTGCCTGGAGAATCCCATGGACAGAGGGGCCTGGAGGGCTATAGTTCATGGGGTCACAAAGAGTCGGACATGACTGAGTGACTGAGTACAACACATTACTTACCTTGACTGGACTATAACATTGTTTTGATTCTGGAATAATCTTCTATGAATTCACAGAAATGTTTTTTAAGAAGGACATTTACGAAGCTGTCGATCTGCTCCTTTTCTGTTTAGGTATAAATAAGTTTGAAAAGCTTAGACGAACAGGAATACAGGAATGTTTCCAGCCGCCTTAAAGCCTTCCAAATGGAGAGCCAATCTTACAGCCTCCAGTGGTGACAAGGGGGCCATCTCCCCACATGCCAAGCACCTCTTCATCCATCAGCCTGCTCCGCTATCGCTTCCCCATGAAATCTGCCTGAAACAGTTCCCTTCCCACATAAAACATCCAGTGTCAGTCTCCCCCAGCATCAACTACCATCTCCTGTGCTTAAGTCCATCACTGCACATCTTGCTCAAGTCCAGTTCTTACGTCTGTCCTCCCTGTGTGGCTGGGGGCTCCTAGAAGGCAGGAAAGGGATCGGCTCTCACTGGCAGTCCCAGCACTTAGCACTGTGTCTGACACCTAGGAAGCTGATTGAACTGAACAGACTGGACACAAAGATGTATGCTTTCCACTCTGACTCTGGTCCTGCAGTCACGGGTATCTGAGGCGTAATCGATGCAGGCTACTCTGTTACTGTCTACATTTAGTTAGCTGACATTTTAATTAATGTGAAATGTTAGCAGGAATAATTACCTGCCATGATCCAGCTGGCCGTTGGTAGTCTACATGTATTTGCTTTCTATATCTAATAGGTTTCCAGTTTCTTGGGGGAAAAATAAGCTTTTCTCTGGGTCCAAAATGGAGAAGGAAATGGCAACCGATTCCAGTATTTTGGCCTGGAGAATTCCAAGGACAGAGGGGCCTGACGGGGTACAGTCCATGGGGTGGCAAAGAGTCAGACACGACTGAGCAACTTTCACTTCGCTTCTGGGTCCAAAAAGGCTAACTAACGACATTGCACAGTGAAATAAACACTGTTGTTCAATCTGAATTCCTTAATATTTTTCAAAATTAAGACATAAATCATTGAATGATGGGACATAAATTTTGATTTGATGAGCCAAAAGACAATGAAAAGCATTGTCAATATTTAAAACCTAGATAAAAATTCACTCTCCAAACCTTCTCCAGGAAAATGTCCACTGGTTTTTCTTCCTAAGAAACTTAACTTTATAAAACGAGCAAACACCCACATTTCAAAAAGGAGGCCCAAATACGTCTCATGTTGTCAAAAAGATCATTAGTTCCAATGTATGTGCTCTTAAATCCAGAATCCTAATAATCTTGATTAAAAGACAGGCATCAGCAATCAAAACTTAAGATATAATAACTCAGTATTAAATGCAAGCTATGAAATTCAAGAAGATGATTTCCTAAGCAAGAAAGGCCTGGCCCTTTCAGTGCTGTAATAAAGTCAACTGGAATTATTTTTCCCTTCAGGTCAGATTGGGAGCCTAATGGTTCTGTCATTTTTCATCTCTCCTTTAAATATCAATGAAATACCACATTTTATAACTTTTATATTGAAGGACAGAAAACACTATTTCTGCATTTGTTGAGGAATTTGTAGAACAATTCTGTAATCCTTCTCAATTTAGAGCCATACCTCAGAGGTTTATTTGAATAGAGAGTTGGAATTTCCAAATGCCTACATATGTATTATCACATTTAATGCAAATTGTTCACATACGTGATTAGCCCAATTATTCAGGCCACATCTGCTCAGTTTACATACTTTTTATGACATCTCCCTCCATTCATTTTTCCTTCTTGACCTGAAATTTTATACTTTTCTTACTAGTCTTGTGTTAGAACAATGGCGAAAAGAAGAAAAAAGAGGTGAAATTCCAGCTGATCATAGTTTTTAAATGTACAAAGTTCTCTTAGAAAAACTGACTGAGAAGATTGAAATTGCTGCCAATTGAAAGGCTTTTGTGAGTAGAGGCATAACTCTAAGTGATTTCAAGTCTTTCAGTGTTTGTGCCTTATTCAAACACACGTAATCTACAACTCCCAGTTACTAACATAATTATCTTATAATAGTCTTTTCTTTTATTTAAGTCTGTATGCTATGGAGGCTTATTCCCATTTTTATAGGTGAGGGGGGAAAAAAGGAATAGAGAGAGACAAGGCTGACCTGTCCAAGCAGAGGCCAGGGTTAGAAACCAAGGCACTCAATGGTAGGTCGAGTCCATTCCCTGAAGTCAGTGGCTCTCACATCATCTGCCTGTTGGTGAGCTTGTGAACACAGATGGTGGCTGAAGTGTTGGATTTGGAAGGTCTGGGGTGGGTCTTGAGAACGTGCATTTCTTTATAAGGAGCTGCAGATGCTACTGCAGCCAAGAGTGGTCCCCAGACCATACTTTCCTCCCTGGGCTCATTTTACATCCTGTAAGTTGTGAGCCACATCGGAGCAGGGGCTCGCCTGGGTAAGGTATGGTTGCTCTCCATGCCCGTCCACTGGTGCCAATTGGTCACCATCGCAATGCCAGTGGCATCTCACACACATCAAGTAGATGCTGCCTGAGTCAGCTCCTGTTTTCCCATGGTACAAGGGGAATGAGACTGGGCCAGTGAAACATGTAAAGAACCTTTTCTGTAGCATCTATTTTGGCTATAGTGTCCCATCCTTTTCCTCTTCTGAACCACTAAATGTAATAAGTGAAACTAAGTGGCACAGAATGGCAAGGAAAACTGTCCCCAAGTCCTTACCCTTCCAAGGAGGCCTTTACATCCTGGGCAGGGAGTCTGAGGTTGCCAGGCCACGAAGTAAGACCTCCAGGTTTCCGTGTTCTCCCCGGACACACACTATGGCTGTTGACATTAGTCAATACCTTCCCAACTTGTTCTTCCTTAGAAATTAAATGACCATCCTTCCATCACCCACTCTCAATAATTTCTTCAACTCCTCCTTCTTTATGGTGCAAAATAAACCACTTTAAAGGGGCATTATCCTGTTCTTTTTTTTTTTTTTTTGATTACTTGGGAACAGAGACACTATGCTTTTTGAGAAAAGTGGTGGATTGTGGTGCCCAGGCAGTTAATGAGCTAGAGAACCAAGATCACGTGAACCACCACATTCTAGGTTAGATCCGACTGATGGACACGAAAGAGCTGGAAGAAACGGATTACTGACAGTTTGTTAGCGTTGAACATCACGGTCTTACCTATACACACTAGATCCATAAAACCATACATTCCATAGCAGATCTGAAAGAGGATGTCCTTCCTCTGCCACACTGCATAGGGGCTGAAGGCTGACCAGAGGAGCCAGGTCACACTCGCTATTAAGAACAGGGATCCTAGAATTACAGCGATCATCTGAACTTTCTCAACCAGTGTTATAGAAATGCTTTGCCACTAAAAGAAAAACAGAGGCATGTAAGAAAAAGTGCTGTGGATAATTTAAAAAGAAAGAAAAAAAAACATTTTTAGCCCCATGTTTCTCTTCACATTAGACCCCTTTCAATCTGATCGGTCCCCAAATGAATTTTTTTTTCCATTTCACTCAGTGTATAAAAAATAGACCAGTAGATAAAGATTAATGAATTGCCTCAACTTCATTATTTTCAGTAATTCACCACTCTGCAAATTTAATCTAGTTTTATTCCAGATAACCATACTGAGTGTGAATGGCTGAGGAATATTTAGTACCGAGGAATCACATTGTCATCTTTCACACATGCATGAAATTAAATGCACTCTGAAGAAACATGGTAAGGACTCCTCTGCCTGGAAATTTATTTTGCTCTTAATACATCTGGCTACTGCAAAAAAGGGATGTATCTCCTTTTGTGAAAAAATGTAAAAAGTAAATAAAGAAGCTATATAAGAACATCTGTGAAAAAGTCATTTAACACACTGAAATAATTATAAGGAAACTATAAAACTGTATGTTATCTGTTATTGCTACATTTCATATGCTCAGATATTACTGGCTATTTCTTATCTAATGAGCAATCCATGAAGCCATTCTTGTCAAGATTTAGAATTTGTACTTTAAGGAGTATCTTTGAAACTCACAAACTGTATAAGCAACCACCATTCAATGGAGACAATAATTTGGTGTCCAAAGCATCAACATTTGGGAGGATTTACTGTAGAAATGATGAAAAATCTTTCAAGGGTGTTAACAGCTCGAGAGAATTAATTAATCATGTTCTCACTTTTGCATCACTGAGACAGAAACACAACTAGAATTGCTATTATGGTCTGCCAGTAAATCAAGCAATGAGACTCAAAACAACCCGCACAGTCTCCTCGTGTGTGAGAGCTGTGGCTGTTACAACATATGGCTCGTCAGAAGAATTGCTAAACAGTTTAAACAACCTTTAAAAATAAATGAGCCTCAACAGTCAGAATCCACTGGGTGAATCTGACAACCTCCTTAAACTCTTTACTTACCTGGAGTGTGAATATGTGAATCCCCAGAAAGAAGTTTACCACTGCTCATAACTCCCTCTCTTCCTCATTGCCTTGCTCTCTCACCACAAATAAGTTACATATAATGATCTTCAGCATGATTTGAACCTTGCGTACTCTTAAGACACACAAGTCTACATTTGTTAAAGATTAAATATCAAAATGAATTCAAAATACTTCATTCTCTCAAGTCACTTACTGACTTCTCTTAAAACACACACACACACACAAAACCAGAACCAAATGACAAAGTTTGTGGATTCTATAATGAAGACATTTAAAATCATTTTAATATGAAGATTAATTTATTGAAAAGTGGTTCTTACTTTTATAAATTTGCATGAATAATACCTGAACTAGTCAATATCATTTTATATTATTATATCATTATAAATAAATCAGTATATTTTGAGCACATTTCTGAAGCTTTATTTTTGTTCACTACCTTCCTGACATAGCATTAAGCACCTTAATTTCAAATGACTAGGCATTTGAATTGTAAACCGTTTTAAATTTGGTGTTGCCAGCCAAGTGTGAAGTGTCAGTGTCTGTGGTCTTGTTTAGTTTTGATGTCCATTAAAGTCTGCATGAAATACAACAACATAGTAAGCAACACAGAAAACTGTTTCCTACTAATCTCCAACTTAGATGGATGCAAACAGGTCTGTTTTCGCTATGTTAGACTTTACGATTTATTAATCACATCGCACAGATGAAAACAAACCATCATTTTAAACTCATGAGGCAAAGGTATCCCATTTGTGTGTGTAGGTATGTGCGTTTGATTTTCACATGATGGGCTACAGGTTTCAAAATACATAGCCTGCATCACAGGAGTCAGAAAGTCAAAGGTGTGTGAAGAGGGCTCACCAGGAATGCACTCTACATACTGATATCTCTTTTCCTTTTGCCAGGAATCCTTTATGTTCCAGATTCATTATGTAATTTCAGTGGCGTTAAATTTGGACAGCTCAGTATTGTATAATTAATTATATTTTGCTCCAGTTAAGCTTATTAATTAATGAGTTGGTCCAGTTGATTAGTTGAGTAACAGCATGGCCACAGACACCCTCGTAGGCACGTGGATTTGGGAGAACTGGTGGGGTTGGTTTTCTGGTGCTGTGGTGTGTCCTGGGACAAGGAAGCTGGTGACTCTGGGTCTCAGACTCAGCTGACTGCCAGGACAGGGAGGCCCTGCTCAGGCGGCAGGCTTCCCAAACATGAGGCTCAGCCGTGCCTTGACAAGAAAGGTGAATGAACAACAAGACAGACTTACTAGAAATAAGAAGCATATAGTATCACTTATATTTGGAATCTTAAAAAAAAAAAAACCTGATACAAATGAACTTATATACAAAATAGAAATAGGCCCACAGTCATAGAAAACAAATTTATGGTTACCAAAGTTTTTAAAGGGGAAGGGGGGGGGTGGGAAGGGATAAATTAGGAGGTTGGGATTAAAATATACACACTATTATACTTAAAATAGATAACCAGCAAGGACCTACTATATAACACAGAGAAGTGTACTAAATATTTTGCTATGAACTATAAGGAAAAAGAGTCTGAAAAGAGCAGATATATGCATATGTATAACTGAATCACTTTACTGTACAAATGAAACTAACACAAACATTGTAAGTCAACAAGAAAAAAAGGAAAAATCGATGCTTCACACTTGGTTGGTGTTACCAAATTTAAAATGGTTTAAAATTCAAATGCCTGGGTGTTTGCAATCAATGCATTTAAAATTATATCAGGAAGCTAGGATAAAAAAGAACAACTCTTGATTACAATACACCTGGAGGCTCAATTATTTACTATCATAGGAATGATTTTTGAGTGGTGGATATAAGAAGTAATTTGAGATTTTTGAAGTTTATTTTTAAAGAGGGACAAACTGTTCAAAATCTGTAATGAGCTCCCTGCAATTTTGATTTTCTGTTACTTCGCTAATAGTGCAAATGTATGTGCAAGTGTGTCTGAAAGTGCATGTATGTTCTTCACATGCTGATGAACCTTAAAATTAGTACTACTTCATGGAATAGCTAATGAGGACAAACCATTACTGAAATAAAATTTATGAAACAATCATGAACTTAGAGATTGCCCTTTGAACACTGACACCATCTTGATAATTTCTTCATCCACTGTATACCGCTCTCTTATTTTTACCATTATGTACAAAAAGTGGGACTTTTCACATTCTTCCTCTAGGAAAAATACTACTACTTCCCACCACAAGGAAACATTCCTTGCCCTGGAAGACACTCATCTACCAGGGTCAGCCTAAAGGAACTGTGTTAATGGACCATTAGCTTGGACAATAAAAACAGTAGACAGTGTTTTGGGCTTCTCTCTCTACCACAAGGATACTGAAGGCCTGGACTGCAGTTTGTAAGGCACTTCTGAATCTTGAACAAAATTTGGTTACTGTTGAGCACAATTTTTTCTCTTCTAAAACTTCATACATAATTATGTATATATATATTTTTTCCCTTAAATGTCTTCCCAAGTTTGGAAAGGAAAGTAGCAATAATCAGATTGGTTTAAAGTCAATAATTGCTGTTATTTTCTTTCACTCTATAACATGTGAATATGTATGACTCTTTTATATTCCCGAAAAGCTGTTCACCTCTACACAACTATTCAACCTATTGTTTCTAGAAAAAATGGGACCAATTGGCTCCTCTTTGGAAAGTTCTTCTAATTTAGTGTACTAGAAGAAGTAATTTAATATTCATGCCCTGTGTTTATCCAGGACCAATATGTGTCAGGCACTTTTATAAAAAGTTATACATATTAACTCATCTAATTCCCCTGGCTACCTTAGGAGGGAGGTACTATTACAATCCCCATTTTACAGATAAGGAAATCGGTAGAGAAAGGCTTAACAACTGCTCCAAATTAAAACAGCTAGTAAGGACTGGATTTGAGATATAAACCCAGATAGTCTGGCCTCTAGGTCATGCTCTCAACCCTGTTACTATTCTGTGTAATAATTTCACTGAGCTCTGATAACAGTTAATTGCATGCACGCATGCATGCATGTTAAGTTGCTTCAGTCGTGTCCGACTCTGTGCGACCCCATGGACAGCAGCCCACCAGGCTTCTCTGTCCACAGGATTCTCTAGGCAAGAACACTGGAGTGGGTTGCCATGTCTTTCTCCTGTACCCCATCATTTCAGTGCCATGGCAGTGTTCTGATAAAAGCTTCAAGATTGTCTTTTCTGTTCTACTGAGACAGCTTTCTAGCTGCATAGCCAGCTGTGAGTCACTCGCTGATGCTCTATTTAATTCCCAAATCTACATTCCTAATGAAAGAAAACCTGCTCCTATTGGGCTGGACTCTAAGCTTGATAGTCTGGCCTCTAGGTCATGCTCTCAACCCTGTTACTATTCTGTGTAATAATTTCACTGAGCTCTGATAACAGTTAATTGCATGCACGCATGCATGCATGTTAAGTTGCTTCAGTCGTGTCCGACTCTGTGCGACCCCATGGACAGCAGCCCACCAGGCTTCTCTGTCCACAGGATTCTCTAGGCAAGAACACTGGAGTGGGTTGCCATGTCTTTCTCCTGTACCCCATCATTTCAGTGCCATGGCAGTGTTCTGATAAAAGCTTCAAGACTGTCTTTTCTGTTCTACTGAGACAGCTTTCTAGCTGCATAGCCAGCTGTGAGTCACTCGCTGATGCTCTATTTAATTCCCAAATCTACATTCCTAATGAAAGAAAACCTGCTCCTATTGGGCTGGACTCTAAGCTTCATTAAGGAGGCTAAATATTTGGTTCATCACATATTCTCAGTGCCTGGCACATAACTGTTGCAGGAAGGATGGAAGAAAGGGATGGAAGAATATCACAAGGAAGACAGGGAAGAAGGGAAGAAAGAGGGAAGAAGGAAAGAAGCAAGGTAGGGAAGGAGGGATGATAGGAGGAAGGTAGGGAGAGAGGAGAGAGGTATACTCCTCAATTCAGCTTCGTCTGATTCTCTGTATTCTCCCAAAGGCTGTGTACCTTTTACTTAGGTCCCTTCTCTGCTTTTGAGCATGTTCTCACTTGATGAAATCTCTCATCCATCCACAACTTGCTGTGATGCCAGCTCTTCTAAAAAGGCAGCCTCCTCCTGCCCCTTCTCTTCTAAGCAGAATTCCTTCTTATGGACCCTACGAGCCACTCTGTATACTTCTTATTAGCATGGGTTCCTTTCACTGGACTCCCATGTTAACTTGGAATCCTATCGTCCACACATTGCATGACATGATAGCAGAAGCTGAGTCTTACCTCCCGTTGTGTTCACAAAAAGCAGAACACACCTAGTCAATGCTCTAAATACACCATACCTGACTTTAGTTTCCATCACCTATCTGATTGCCAGATTAACGCTCTCTCCACATCCATTCTATCATTGCCGACAGGATAAAGTTTAGCTCTGGCGAAGCCACCAGTGAGTAAAGAAGTGAGAATTTAAACTCAGATTTGTTTCCAAAGTCTGACTTCTTTCTTAAGTGTCTTCCTCTGCACACTGTCTGCTTTCACATCTTCTATTTAAACTGACACATCCTACATCTAAAAGCAAAACCAAAGAGGACATAGCTATACCTGTCTAATAACTCTAGGGATGAAAGAAGTCAACAAATGCAAAAAGCAGATCAGCAGAATACCAACTAAACCTGACCAATAGCTTTTCAAATGGGATCCTCACATACTTCCTCAGTATGAAAGTTGCAGTTTGTTAAATGAATATTGGGCTTTCCTTGTAGCTCAGATGGCAAAGAATCCACCTGCAATATGAAACCCGAGTTTCATATGAAATATTTCATATTTCAATCTTCCTGGGTCAGGAAGATTCCCCTGGAGAAGGAAATGGCAACCCACACCGGTATTCTTGCCTGGTGGGCTACACGACTGAGGGACTAAGCACATATACATACACGTAAATGAATATTAACATAATGATGACATGCTAATGGGATTATACTTCTTTAATTTTAACAAAGTTTGGAAGAAATTAAATAAACTCATACTAGAAACTTTTTAGTATTCTCTTTATATATAACTGTTCAGAGATGTACCAAGTAAGGTCCATCAGTGCTAGAAAGATACAGACAAGTGTGTGTGGCCCCAAATGGGGTATAATATTGTGTGAGAGTCCATATTGGTTTGGCATCCCCTTCATGGGAAACTTGATAAGTACCCTAGTAGTTTCTATAGACTGCTCTGAAATCATGACACAAACTGTTGCTGTTACCAATGAAATCATACTGCAGCCATGAAATTAAAAGACACTTGCTCCTTGGAAGAAAAGCTATGACCAACCTAGAAAGCATATGAAAGAGGAGGGACATTACTTTGCTGACAAAGGTCCTTATTGGTCAAAGCTAAGGTTTTTCCAGTAGTCATGTACAGATGTGAGAGTTGGACCATAAAGAAAGTTCACAGTGAGACAATATAAGAGACACAGAGGTATAGAACGGACTGTTGGCTTCAGAGGGAGAGGGAGAGGGTGGGAAGATCTGGGAGAAGGACAATGAAACATGTATACAATCATATGGGAGATGAAGCACCAGTCTATGCTCAATACAGGATATAGGATGCTTGGGGCCGGTGTATGGGATGAACCGGGGGGATGGGCAAGGAAGGGAGGTGGGAGGGGGCTTTAACATGGGGAGATCGTCCACACCTGTGGCTGATTCATGTCAATGTATGGCATAGAAGACTCTTGAGAGTTCCTTGGACTATGAGGATATCAAACCAGTTAATCTTAAAGGAAATCAATTCTGAATATTCATTAGAAGGACTGATGCTGAAGCTCCAGTACTTTGGCTACATGATGTGAAGAGCTGACTCATTGGAAAAGACCCTGATGCTGGGAAAGACTGAAGGCAGAAAGAGACCGGGTTGACAGAGGATGAGAGGGTTGGATGGCATCACTGACTCGATGGACATGAGTTTGAACAAGCTCTGGGAGATGGTGAAAGTCAGGGGAACCTGGGGAGCTGCAGTCCAGGGGATCACAAAGAGTCAGACACAACTGAGCAACTGAACAACGATACAATCACAGGTGTATTACTGTCTTCAGACAAAGAAGGATGGAAGAAAAAGCCAGGAGTTTTCTTTAAAGAGATGATGGGAGCCCAAGCCACGAAGAGATCGAGCCCCCTCCTTGTATAAATCACTTCTAGCCAGTAAAATGAGAACCAGAGAAAGGCGTGCGCTGCATCAGGCCTCCGGGAAGCTGTTTAGAATGATGTGTTCCTGTCATTCTGTTGTCTGAAAGAGTTAATGCAGCCTCTCAATTTAGAACCAATTTCCTCCCTGAAAACAGCACGTGCTCAGAGGGAATGAGGCTAAACCAGAGAAAGTAGATTGTCTCAGTGTGCATTAAATCATTCAGTCTGAAGCACTGCTTCATCTTTGTTTTTACAAGGCAGGTCAGATATGAATCACAGCTAATAGGTTTGCAGAACAGTGATTTATAACATGCAGTGTGACAGGTGGTATTACTCACCAGTGCCACAGGAGAAAACACCTGTTCTTAAGAAGGGTCCTCTACAGAAAAGTGAATTCAGTGAAAACCCATTTTCAATCATCTTTAGATGGTGTTTAAATTGAACCACTGAAGTTGGAATTTGAAACGCTGGCAGAAAACATCTCAATGTGTAATCAATTTGACAGGCGGATAAAACATTCAGTTAATCATATGCCTATTCTTTGAAGACTCTCATTTATAGGTCGCATATTAAAAATGATTTCAATGGCTTAATATGCATCTTCTCTGTAAGAAAAGCATTTTCATAAATTTGTCAGACCTGAGATAAAAGTCATGCAAGAGAAATTTGCTTTGTATGAGAAAGGTGAAATCTAGACAACCTAGGACAAACAATTAGGGGAACACAAAACTGCTTCTTCTAAATGTTAATAAAATCGATAAAACTCTAGAAAAACTAACCAAGAAATGAAAGAGGAGATGTGATGACTGATGTTACAGAGGAAAAGAACACTAAGGGGATATTGTAGACAATTTTATGCCAATGGATTCAATTACAAATATGAAATAGACAAATTCTCTGAAGAAAATAGACTTACCAAAACTGACTCAAGATGAAATCGAATGTATAGAAATAGAATAATACTATATAAAATAAATTGAATTTTTAATCCAAAGCCTTCCACAAACAAATGAACAAACATCTCCAGGACCAGATAGTTTGACTGGAGAATTTTATCAAACATTTAGAAAATAAAATGTGAATTTTACACATATTCTTTCAGAAAATAAAGGAAGATAGAATATTTCCCAACTCATTTTATGAGGTCAGCATCAATCAGGTACCAAGACCTGACCAAAACATTACAAGAAAGAAAAAAAAAAAAACAACTTTCAGACCATACTCCTTATGAGCATAGATGAAAAAAAATCCTCTATAAAATATTATCAAATCAAATCCATCAATATATAAATATAATAATGCAGCATGAGTGACATTCACTACTTCTGGTCTTTGTCCCCTTTTCTTTAATAATTGAAGCAGTTGTAAAATGTATGCTTTGTTGTTGTTCAGTTGCTAAGTTCAGTCGGACACACTGAGACCTCATAGATCAGCCCGCCATGCTCCTCTGTCCATGGCATTTTTCCAGGCAAGAAATATTGGAGTCGTTGCTGTTTCCTTCTCCAGGGGGTCTTCCAGGATCAGGGATTGAATCCAAGTCCCCTGCCCTGGAGGTGGATTCTTTACCACTGAGCCACTAGGGAAGCCAGCACAAAGTGTGCTTGATGGACCACAAACAAGATGTCTTAGCACTCCCTGTGCCTCAGAATGTGCACGCTTCCTGGGATGAGTGTCCAGAACTATGTGCCTGGGTCCTTGGATTATGAGGTAAAAGAGAAATATTCTTCCTCCAGGAAGGAAACCTCTGAGAGAAGGTGACCCTAAGAAGATTTCCCTCCAGTGTTGAGAGTCATCCCAAGTTTCCGCATGACAACTGGGGTCACATGGAGTTTACACATGAATGGGCAAAGCTATGGTTTTTCCAGTAGTCATGCACAGATGTGAGAGTTGGACTATAAAAAAAGCTAAGCACCAAAGAATCGATGCTTTTGAACTGTGGTGTTGGAGAAGACTCTTGAGAGTCCCTTGGACTACAAGGAGATCCAACCAGTCTATCCTAAAAAAAAATCAGTCCTGAACATTCATTGGAAGGACTGATGTTGAAGCTGAAACTCCAATACTTTGGCCACCGGATGTGAAGAACTGGCCCATCTAAAAAGACCCTGATGCTGGGAAAGATGGAAGGTGAGAGGAAAAGGGTATGACAAAGGATGAGATGGTTGGATGGCATCACTGTCGCAATGGACATGAGTTTGAGTAAACTCCAGGAGTTGGTGATGGACAGGGAGGCCTGGCATGCTTCAGTCCATGGGTTTGCAAAGAGATGGATACGACTGAGCAATTGAACTGAACTGAACTGAACTGAACTGAACTGAGGCAAGGATGCTTTTTGAGTTTAACTCCAGGAGAATAGTCTTGGATGAATCAGGAAAAAAAAAAATGTTAAACTGGCCTGAGGCCATGTGGAACAGCAAAGGGCCCAAATATTCAGGGCTGGGCCAGAGTGATCAGATAAGTCTGGCAAGTTTGAAAATTCAACTCCAGGATGAGAGGAACAAAGAGAAAGCTTAATCACTAAGTAAGAAGCAGGACTAGCAGAGCCCACAGACATGGAGTAGGGAGGGAAGCCCAACAGGAGAAGTGTCTGTGAATGGCCAGAGAGGTGGAACTAACTCCATATGTCAGATGAGCCTCTTCCAAAATATCTGTCCAGAAAAACCCTTCTAACCAAAGCTGTCCTCTATTCAGATCTCAAGTTTTTGTAAATGGAGGCTGAAGACCATCCTATCTAGCTGTCTCCAGAGTCACAGGAAGATGGCAGATCAAAGGAGCAGAAAGCGTGAAGTTTTTTTTATAAGAGATGAGTATCGTTAGATGTAAGATTTCACCTCACTGAGAAAAATCTCTCAAGTGACTTGGTATTAACAGGAGCAACAGCTTTTTGAACTAATTCGTGCTAGGTCACTTCAGTTGTGTCTGATTCTTTGCGATGCTATGGACTGTAGTAGCCCTCCAGGCTCCTTTGGCCATGGGATTCTCCAGGCAAGAATACTGGAGTGGGCTGCCATGCCCTCCTCCAGGGGATCTTCCTGACCCGAGGATTGAATCCACGTCACTTTATATCTCCTGCACTGGCAGGCAGGTTCTTTACTACTAGGGCCACAAGCTAGTATTTTTTAGCAACTGTAGTGTATGGAGTCTACTTGAAGATACCAAAGATTCTGGATCTCACTTAAGAAAATGCATATTTACCCCTGCATTTTGTTCGTCTAATTCTTTCTGAACCATCCATATCTCATCCCTCAAGGTAATCTCTTGTTCAACTGTTTGGACTGTTGTAGATGTCCATACTTGTCAAAGGCATGTTGATCCAGATTTAACATTCCAAGTGTTCAAATAAAAATGCACTTCAGCTCTTCAGTGTTCAAGACCTTATACTGCCCTTTCCCTCTCTGTGTTAATTCTTTCTTGCAACAAAAGCAGGTGCTATCCGTTATTTCAAATCAGGGAAATTTGCCTCAAGTGTCAACTGTCTAATATAGTTAATCTCAATAACTAGATTTTATCCCATATGAATTAAAAGTGTATGCCTGCATATAAAGCACTTTTGTTTCAATACTCTTCTCAATATTTCATACTAATGATGTTTGAACGGGCTTCCCAGGTGGTGCAGCAGTAAAGAACCCACCTGCCAATGCAGGAGACCCAAGAGATGCAAATTTGAAATCTGGGTCGGGAAGATCCCTTGGAATAGGCAATGGCAACCCACTCCAGTATCCTTGCCTGGAAAATCCCATGGACAGAGGAACTAGCTTGGTTGCAGGTTGCATTCCATGAAGGTCATGACTGAGCAACTGAGCATGCGTGTATTAGCACAGTGTTTGAACACACACTCCCCTGAGAATCTCTAAGTAATTAGTAGGTGGTCACAATCGTATTTACTTGTTCTCCCCACGAATTGAAAGCTACCTTTGTTGATGGAACTAAAACTCTCAATGGGCTGTTACTGTTTTCAGCCTTGCTTTTGGAACAGGATTTGCCTGGGAAGCAACTACCTTCTCATTTGAAATACTCAGTTCATGCAGACTGATGAAAGAAATGTTCGCATCCTGAGGTACAGGGAAGTCATTCGGCTTATACTTGAGCCGACGTGAATTTTATACTAACTAAAACATCCTGTTTGTGGCCCATCAAGCACATGTTGCACACTTGCTTTAATTATTAAAGAAAAGGGTACACTGAAGAGCAGAAGAGAATGTCCATGCTAAAAATAAAGATTAAGTGCCTCCCTTCCTGAGGTGCCAATGCTGGTCCTCCTTTGATGATAAGACTGTCTTCCCAGGTGCCAAGGCCACACTGACTGGCTGTGGACGTCCTGATCTGTTTCTCTTGAAACCTTCCAGGAATGTATCCCTGACTTATCTCATGCTCTTTGTTCTGACAAGCATGAAAACCATGCTTCTCTGGAGCAGTTCCTTGGAGTTCGATGAGAGGGTCCCTCCTGAGATACAGTCTTCGATTTATCTCAGATAAAGCTCTTTCTATTCTTACCATAGATGGTTTATTGGTTATTTTCATTGAGAAGACTGAACACCATATACTCTCCTGGCGGTCAGAACAGTACCCCTGATTGTTAAGGACCAGAGCATGAATCAAAATCACCTCTTCTGTGTAACTGATGCAGTCTTTACCCAGTGGCTTTCCTTGGCTATGGGGGGACTGGGTCAAAAAGAGAACTGGAGTAGGCTGTTCTACCACGTGAGTTACTCTTCTCCTAAGGACCTTAGTGTTCTTCACTGTAAAATGACATCTGGCGTTGTTGTCTCAGAATAACTGTGCATGGACATCTTCACACCTGGTACTCCTTCTTTAGTTGGGTTTTAGAAACTGAGGTAGCGGCTCACCCCAGGGGATTCCCCAGCAACACATCTGGGCACACATCACTCTCAAAGTGCAGAGCAGAGACGCGCTTCACAATCTGAGGCCACAAAAGCGTAAAGAGGAAGGTAATGTGCTCGGGGGTTTTGACGCATCAGTAGAGGTTCATTAGGCAGAAAAGAACACGCCAGGCAGAAGACCAAGCACCTCTTGCTCTTTGGCTAAGGTTTTGCTTTAATTTCATTTCATCATTCTTTTACCTGTCTTTTATAATAGATTTGAGTTCAATTCTCACACTTAGTTTTGCAAGCCAACAGCAGTCAAATAGTGACTTCTTAGGCCATTAATGTAAACATTTGAGTATAATACCTGGCTTCCACCTCAAATAGCCCATAACCTACTTGAGGGATGAGACCAATGCATGAGAAACAGGGGAATCAAGCAATACAGCATGCAATTTAGCCATCAACTGTGCAGAAGAGACTGTGAGTTTCATAATGGGAGTTAGGTAGGCAGACATCAATGCAAATTATAGTGATCCAGAATGGCTCCCTGGCCTGCCTGTGAGTGACAGGGGAAATGTGGAGATGTAAAAGTCTGACATAAGATCTTTCAGGAGGAGCAATCTGAGCAAGGCTCCAAGGTGAAGGAAAGAACAAGGGATGCTTCTGGGGTGCCCGATTTAAAGGCAGGCTGCATTCACAGGACCCCGGAAGAATCATTTGAGAAGTGACGTTGTTCTACAATCTGAGACACAGAACACCCAGTGATATGACTAACTTTCTCCGTATTAAGTCCCATCGATACATGATGATCAGTTTACATGTCTGCTTCCCCGATTTTGCTGGGAGCTCTGTGCAGGCAGGGACGAAACCTTATCAATGTCTGACTGAATCCTTGTCACTTGGCCCTGAGCCTGGCCCATCATCAGAACTCACACTGGGTCAGTGAAGGAGAATTAGTTCTGCTTTATCTCTTTATGTGAGTGATTTGTTTTGACAGCAGGAAAAGATCCCAAAGTCACTGTAACTTTCTGGTCTAGTTCTCAACCAAGGATGATTTTTGCCCACTTCTTCCCTGGGGACATTTGACAGAATTTGGAGACATCTTCAGTTATCATCACTGGAAATGGTGTCCCTGGCATTTAGGAAGTGAAAGCCAGGGAAGCTGCTTACATCCTACAGTGTACAAGTCAGCCCCACAAAATTATCAGTCCCAAAATGTCGATAGTGCCAAGGTCAAGAAACTACTCTATCACACTTAAGACCGAAATAGACACTGTGTTTGGATTGTGGGTATTTTAGCTGTACTCTCTTCTGAACTTAAAGCATGCTTATCTTAAAAAAAAATAAAATGAGAAGGAAAAAGCCTGATTCTTTTCAAGATAATTCAATGTAGTTTCCTGAGAAACCTAACAGCGGTGATGTCCAAAGTTTGTCAGGGGTCATCTCATCAGCCAGCCAACTGCATTACATGGTGACTCAACTGGAAAATTCGTGAGAAATGGTGTGGGGAGGACAATGTCAGATGGTGACTAATGTGCTAATTTTAAAAAAATTCTAATTTTTTGTGACTCTGCATGAAATAAGCTACGGGCATCTATTAACCCAGCATGCCAATTTTTGAAATGAATGACAGATGATTCAGTGAAGCATTGATAAAGGAAGGAAAAGCATGTTGCTTAAGGAAAGATTTCTTTATAATTCCAAATACAGAGGGAGGTATGGAAAGAAGGAAGGAAGGGTGGGAGTGATGGAAACAAGGAAGGGGGTGGGAAGGAAAGGACAGAGGGAAGAAGGGAGGGAGGGACTGAGGGAGGGAGAGAGAGGAGAAGGATGGATGGATGGATGATAGGTAGACAAATGAATGGATGAATGAATGGACAGATGGAAAGACAGACTGACTTATCCCCATCCAAGGCCACAGCCAAGCTCACTAAAGCATCCATAATGCTGTATTATCATCCTGCAGAGTCTCCATACACTGAAGAAACCCAAATTAGCCTTTTATGGTTTTTGATTAGAATTGGAAGAAAGCTACTCAACAACTTTAGGGTAATTCTAACATTCTGATACCAAACAGCTTCTGGATTAGGCATATCAGAGAGGGAACCTACCCTAGAAACTAAATAATCCCGTGGTCCTGGAGAGAGGAAAGCTCTTCAGATAAGAGAGAAAAGCAAAGATAATCTGGTTTATAGAGAAATTATGGGTGCAGATGAAAACCATGTCTACTGAGGACAGAGATCAACCTGTTTCAGATTTGAACATGCATAGCTAAGAACCTGTCCTCGTTAGAAACACATGTGGAAGAAGGCAAAAAGCTGCTCAGAGGCCCTTCGTCTTAAGGAAGAGAAAAGAGAGGTCCCAGCAGAGAAGGAAACTGCTAGTCAAGGCCACCAAGCTGGCTGCTGGGACATCAACGTGACCACTGACGTTGGTCCAGCCACTCTGCCATGATGCCTCTGAACTTATGCTGAAACCTCTCCTCTCTCAACTTGGGCCATCTCACTCCTATGAGCTAATGTACTAGTCTCCCTTAACTCTTCCTCATCATGCCCACAGATCCAGGCCATAACTCATGATAATGGTAGAAACCCCCTGCCCCACGACCCACAATGTCAGAGGCAACTCAGGGAGGATCCTCGACATTGGCCAGGGACCTGCCTACAGGTCAGGTGTTCACTAAGCTGCTCCTTTACTTCTTAAGAAATCTCTGTCTATCCTGAGAAATGTTCCAAAATAGTGCACATTGCAGAAGAGATGAATATTAAATTATTCACATGACAGCTGACCTAGCTTTTAAGCCACTTCATTTATGAACAGGATTTATCTAAGAGGAGCTGTGAAGGCAACTTTTCCAGAGCTTTCCCTTCCCCAAGAAATACTTAGAGTGAAAAAAAAAAGTAAGTAGTTTAGAGAAAAGAGAAGGGCTTGAGAGAAGCACTATTGATTTTTTTTTTTGAAATTAGATTACCATATTACTGCTTTTTAGAAGGCTGTATGTGTGCAAGCATCAAGTCCGACTCTTTGCAACCCCATGGACTATAGCCCACCAGGCTCCTCTGTCCATGGGATTTTCTAGGCAACGATACTGGAGTGGGTTGTCATTTCCTTCTCCAGAGGGTCTTCCCAACCCAGGGATTGAACCTGCATCTCTTGCATCTCCTGCACTGGCAGGAAGGTTCTTTACCAACTGAGCCACCAGGAAAGTCCTTTTAGGAGACTATATCCTTATTAAATAAAAATCTATTCTTCAAAAAACTTGTCTGACAAAAGTTTTATAGTTGGAAGCAGGAAGAATGAATGTCTGAAACTAAGCATGCTGTGCAGACAGTAAAATAAGGCTTCCTGAGCTCCCAGTTCAGTTCAGTTCAGTCGCTCAGTCATGTCCGACTCTTTGCGACCCTATGAATCGCAGCACGCCAGGCCTCCCTGTCCATCACCAACTCCCGGAGTTCACTCACACTCACATCTATCGAGTCCGTGATGCCATCCAGCCATCTCATCCTCGGTCGTCCCCTTCTCCTCCTGCCCCCAATCCCTCCCAGCATCAAAGTCTTTTCCAATGAGTCAACTCTTCACATGAGGTGGCCAAAGTAGCTCTGAAGTAATTAATAAATTATTAAATAGCTGCAATATTAAACATGCTCCTGCTAAAGAAATAAAGCCTAAATCTCTGGCTAAGAGATGGGAGAGGAGGCCAGGTACAGGGCTGCAGTGATGGGCAGGGAACTTGGAAGGTCCTGTCTTAACATCTGTCAGGGAAGAGAAAGGGGGCCTGCTGGTGGCAGAACCATCCCCAGGAAGGACACGCTCTGGAGAAAAGGGAGAGTGGAGAGGATCAGTTCCATTCATTTCCAGAAGGCTTAGCGACCTGGGGCAGAGGAGGGGGTGGTGAAGAGAGGGTCTGCAAAATGGTAGATTCCGAGCCGAAGTGGCTCAAGAGAGCAGGCAATGGAAAACAGGGCCAGTGTCTTTCCAGGCAGCTGATGGGCATGAGAAAGGCATGCTCTGGTCTGAGTTTCTCCTGCAGCTGCAGGAGCAGAGCTCTGTGGGAAGAGCTCTGTGCAGACAGCATTTGTGCAGTGTGTGCAGTGTCTGTGTGTGTGTTTCTGTGTGCGTGCATGCCTATGAAAAAAGAACATTGCCAGCCATTCCAGTAAACTACGAGTGTTGCCCACCAGCAAGCCACCAGCCCTGGTAGCGGTACCCAGTGGTGTGCCCTGAGGGGAATTCAGAATGAAGAAAAATAGGAAATGTTCTATACTCTGGATACTGGCCCTAGATAGTTAAGATGCACATCTAAGAAATCATTTCAATGAGCCCAGACTCTTGCACTTTCCTATACATGGAAAAGCATGATAATCATTTTTTGTGTGATTAGCAGTAATCTTTTGGTGTTTGACTACGTGTTTCTTTTTTCAGCAAAAATTCCTATATATCCTGGCTCCTCTCTTACCTTTTTGGAACTGTTCCTCAGAGTTGAGTGGCTGGCTCCCAGGCTATAATCCTCAGTAAGGAAAGGAAGCCTGACATGCTGTAGTATGTGGGGTTGTAGAGTCGACACGACTGAGTGACTGAACTGAACTAAAGGTTTCCAAATAAAAATTTACAATTTGTATGTTATATTTTTTTCTTCAGTCAAAACACACATGTATACATGAGTATGTGTGTTTATGACCACACACCTGTGTCCTCTGCCTGGCATTGATGATAGTTAATATCATAAGCCTCAGTGTGAAGTGTGAACTTCCAAATGTTCAAGGTGGATTTAGAAAAGGCAGAGGAACCAGAGATCAAATTCCCAGCATCCATTGGATCACAGAAAAACCAAAAAGAGTTCTAGAAAAACATCTACTTCTGCATTATTGACTATGCTAAAGCCTTTGACTGTATGGATCACAACAAACTGGAAAATTCTGAAAGACATAGGAATACCAGACCATCTGACCTGCCTCCCGAGAAATATGTATGCAGGTTAAGAAGGAACAGTTAGAACTGCACATGGAACAGCAGTCTGGTTCCAAATTGGGAAAGGAGTACATCAAGGCTGTATATTGTCACCCTGCTCATTTAACTTCTATGCAGAGTACGTCATGAGAAGCTGGATGAAGCACAAGCTGGAATCAAGATTGCCAGGAGAAATATCAATAACCTCACATATGCAGATTACATCACCTTTATGGCAGAAAGTGAAGAAGAACTAAAGAGCCTCTTGATTAAAGTGAAAGAGGAGAGTGAAAAAGTTGGCTTAAAACTCAACATTCAAAAAACGAAGATCATGGCATCCGGTCCCATCACTTCATGGCAAATAGGTGGGGAAACTATCGAAACAGTGACAGACTTTATCACTACAGATGGTGCCTGCAGCCACAAAATTTAAAAATGCTTGCTCCTTGGAAGAAAAGTTATGACCAACCTAGACAGCTTATTAAAAAGCAGAGATATTACTTTGCCAACAAAGATCCAGCTAGTCAAGGCTATGGTTTTTCCAGTAGTCATGTATGGATCTGACAGTTGGACTATAAAGAAAGCTGAGCACCAAAGAATTGATGCCTTTGAACTATGGTCTTGGAGAAGGCTCTTAAGAGTCCCTTGGACAGCAAGGAGATCCAACCAGTCAATCCTAAAGGAAATCAGTCCTGAATATTCATTAGAAGGACTGATGCTGAAACTGAAACTCCAGTACTTTGGCCACCTGATGCAAAGAACTGACTCTTAAAAAGACCCTGATGCTGGAAAGACTGAAGGCAGAAGGAGAAGGGGACGACAGAGGATGAAATGGTTGGATTGCATCACTGACTCAATGGACATGAGTTTGAATAAGCTTAAAAATGCTTGCTCCTTGGAAGAAAAGTTATGACCAACCTAGACAGCTTATTAAAAAGCAGAGATATTACTTTGCCAACAAAGATCCAGCTAGTCAAGGCTATGGTTTTTCCAGTAGTCATGTATGGATCTGACAGTTGGACTATAAAGAAAGCTGAGCACCAAAGAATTGATGCCTTTGAACTATGGTCTTGGAGAAGGCTCTTAAGAGTCCCTTGGACAGCAAGGAGATCCAACCAGTCAATCCTAAAGGAAATCAGTCCTGAATATTCATTAGAAGGACTGATGCTGAAACTGAAACTCCAGTACTTTGGCCACCTGATGCAAAGAACTGACTCTTAAAAAGACCCTGATGCTGGAAAGACTGAAGGCAGAAGGAGAAGGGGACGACAGAGGATGAAATGGTTGGATTGCATCACTGACTCAATGGACATGAGTTTGAATAAGCTATGGGAGATGGTGATGGACAGGGAGGCCTGGCGTGCTGCAGTCCATGGGATCACAAAGAGTCGGACATGACTGAGTGACTGAACTGAACTTAACTGAACAAGCCTCAGTGTGGTCCAGTCTCAGTGAGAGTCCTAATTCTGCAATTTCCTACATAAGCTTGGAAATCTGCTTGACCTTTCAGAGCCTCAGTTTCCTCATTTTCAGAACAAGATAATCATACCTACGTTGTAGGATTACTTTGAGCATCACAGGAGATGATTTTATTTAGCACTTAGCGGCATCCTTGGAACAAAAGGGTTCAAAGGACTGCATCTAGCTATTAACTGTAGAGAGGTCAAAGTTCCCAGAAATTCACCAGCTGAGCCCTGAGAGAAGGCACGCCCAGGCAAGTTTAATCCAATAGGCAAAAACAGCAACTGTCACTTTTTTTCCCCCAGGACCATTGGTGCAATGTATTGGTAACATAGGGAATATATTTTCTCCCTAGATGTCTAGACAAATTATATTCATATGTTTTTATTAATTTAGAAAATTTCTAATACATGTAATTTTAAAGGTCTCCTTTAGAAAACAAGAACAACAAGACAAAGACTATTGTTTAGGACACTAACTGAGATCAAGATCACATAATTCAGTTTCTGTACCTGTAAGACTGTTTTGCACAAATGAATCATTAAATTGTGTCACTGGACTCAAAGGATATCAGATATAAAGAAGAAAATCACACAACCCAAAGAAAAAATTCATGGCATTTTTCACTGCTTATATGTGGGTTACTAGTTGTGGGTGAAGAGCAGCAGTATCTGAATGCACAATTAGAATACAATACAATTATATAATATTAAATATGTATTTTTTGAGCCCAACCTTGTGGTACAACTGTAGCACATCTGACTCCAGATCAAAAGATTGTGTGTTCAAATCATGTTGGGCTTCCCAGGTGGCACTAGTGGTAAGGAATCTGCCTATCAATGCAGGAGATGTAACAGATATAGGTTTGAGCCCTGGATTGGGGAGATCCCCAGGAGGAAGGCATGGTAACCCATGCCAGTATTCTTACCTGGAGAATCCCATGGACAGAGGAGCCTGGCAAGCTACAGTCTATGGGGTCACACAGATTTGGACACAGCTGAAGTGACTTAGCATGCACCCATTTATTTGAACTAAACATTAGAGGTTTTAAAAAAAGCATTTAGAAGGCCTACCTCAAGAAACAAGAAAAATCTCAAATATACAACTTAACTTGGTATATAAAAGAATTAGAAAAAGAAGAACAAAGCCCAAAGTCAGTTGAAGGAAAAAACAAAGATCAGAGAGGAAATAAATAAAATAGAGATCCCCTCCAGTACAATAGAGAAGATCAGTAAAACCAAGAGCTGGTTTTTTGAAAGTGATATTCTATGAGTCAGGCTCATCAAGGAGAGAAGATAGATATAAACAAAATAAGAAATGAAAACGGAGGAATAACAATAGCAAACCAAATCTAACAATATGTGAAAAGGATCACACACCATGATCAAGTGATTTATTACAGGGATGCAAGGATACTTTGATATTTACAAATCAATTAATGTGATATATCATATTAATGAAAAGAAGGAAAAAAGCACATGATCTCAGTAGACACAGAAAAACATTTGGTAGACTTCATCATTCATTCATTCATGATAAAATTTTATATCAAAGGTAGTATAGAGGGACCATGTTGTCATGAGACAACCTCATAGTTAACACAGTCAACAGTGAAAAACTGAAAGCCTTTCCTCTAAAATCAAGAATAAGACAAGAATTTCAACTCTCTTCATTTCAACATAATAGAGTATTGGAGTCCTAGCCTCAACAATCTGACTAGATAAAGAATATAGCATCCAAATTGGAAGAAAAGATTAAAACTACCACTATTTTCAGATGACATAATATTTAATATAGAAAGCCCTAAAGTTTGTATCCATTAGAACTAATAAATGAATTTAGTAAACTTACAGGATACAAGATTGATATATAGGAATTGATTCTTTTTCTATACACTAATAATGAACTATCAGAAAGAGAAAGCAAGAAAATAATTATGTTTAAAATCTCACCAAAAAGAATAAAGTATCTAAGATAAACTTAACCAAGGAAGTAAAAGACCTATACTAGGGAAACTATGAAACACTGATGAAGGAATCTGAATATAAAACAAAGAAATGGAAAGATATAATGTGTTTTGGATTGGAGGATTAATATTGTTAAATGTTGATACTACACAAAGAAATCTACAGATTTAACACAATCCTTATCAAAATACCCATGATACTTTTCACAGAAACAGAACAAATAATCCTAAAATTTATATGAACCACAAAAAGACCCTGAATTCCCAAAGCAATCTTGAGGAAAAAGAACAAAGCTATAGGTATCATGCTCCCTGACTTTCCACTATACTACAAAGCTACAGTAATCAAAACAGCATGGACTGGCCCAGGTCAATGTAGCAAATAGAGAGCTTGAAAATACACTCACATACTTATGGTCAATTAATCTACAACAAATGAAGCAAGAATATGCAACAGAGAAAATAAGAGTTTCTTTAATAAGTGGTGCCGAAAAACTGGACAGCTACCAGAAAAAGAATGGAATTAGAACATTTTCTCACACCACCTAAAAAGATAAAATCAAAACGGATTAAAGACCTAAATATAAGACCAGAGACCATAAAACTCTTAGAGGAAAATATCGGCAGAACCCTCTTTGACACAAATCTCAGCAATATTTTTTTGGATCCCACTCCTAAAGCAAAAGAAATAAAAGCAAAAATAAACAAGGGGTACCTAATTAAATTTAAAAGTTTTGCACAGCAAAGGAAATCACTGAAAATACAAAAAAAATTTTAAAACACACACAACCTATTGAATGGGAGAAAATATTTGCAAATGATATGACCAATAAGGAGTTCATATCTAATATGTATAAACAGTTCATACAATGAAACATCAAAAAGAAAAAAACCAATTTGATTAAAAAATGAGCAGAAGACCTGAATAGACATTTTCCCAAAGAGGACAGACAGATGGCCAATAGGCACATGATAAAATGCTCAATATCACTGATCATCAGGGAGATACAAATTAAAACCACAACGAGAAAGCACCTCATACCTATCAGAATGGCTATGATCAAAAAGAACACAGATGGCAAATATTGGTGAGGATGTGGAGAAAAGAGAAGCCTGGTACACAGCTGGTGGCGATGAAAATTTGTGCAGCCACTGTCGAAAACCACGTGAAGCTTCCTCAAAAAACCAACAACAGAAGGACCATGCTGCTGCTGCTAAGTCGCTTCAGTCGTGTCCAACTCTGTGTGACCCCACAGACGGCAGCCCACCAGGCCCCTCTGTCCCCGGGATTTTCCAGGCAAGAACACTGGAGTGGGTTGCCATTTCCTTCTCCAATGCATGAAAGTGAAAAGTGAAAGTGAGGTCATTCAGTCGTGTCTGACTCTTAGCGACTCCATGGACTGCAGCCTTCCAGGCTTCTCTGTCCATGGGATTCCCGAGGCAAGAGTACTGGAGTGGGGTGTCTTCACTTTCTGCCATAAGGGTAATGTCATTTGCATATCTAAGGTTATTGATATTTCTCCCAGCAATCTTGATTCTAGCTTGTGCTTCATCCAGCCCAGCATTTTACATGATGTACTCTGCATATAAGTTAAATAAACAGGATGACAATATACAGCCTCAATGTACTCTTTTTCCTATTTGGAACCAGTCTGTTGTTCCATGTCCAGTTCTAACTGTTCCTTCTTGACCTGCATACAGATTTCTCAGGAGGCAGGTCAGGCGATCTGGTATTCCCATCTCTTTAAGAATTTTCCACAGTTGTTGTGATCTACCCAACAAGGCCTTGGTATAGTCAATAAAGAATAAGCAGTTGTTTTTTTGGAACTCTCTTGCATTTTCAATGAGCCAGTGGATGTTGGCAATTTGATCTCTGGTTCCTCTGCTTTTTCTAAATCCAGCTTGAATATCTAGACATTCACAGTTCACATACTGTTGAAGCCCAGCTTAGAGAATTTTGAGCACTACTTTACTAGCATGCAAAATGAACGCAATTGTGCAGTAGTTTGAACATTTTTTGGCATTTCCTTTCTTTGGGATTGGAATGAAAAGTGACCTTTTCTAGTCTTGTGGCCACTGCTGAGTTTTCCAAATTTGCTGGCATATTGAGTGCAGTATTTTCACAGCATCATCTTTTAGGACTTGGAATAGCTCAACTGGAATTCCATCACCTCCACTAGCTTTGTTCGTAGTGATGCTTCTTAAGCCCCACTTGACTTTGTATTCCAGGATATCTGGCTCTAGGTGAGTTATCACACCGTGGTGATTGTCTGGTAGTGAAGATCTTTTTTGTACAGTTCTGTGTATTCTTGCCACCTCTTCTTAATATCTTCTGCTTCTGTTAGGTCCATACCATTTCTGTCCTTTATTATGCCTATCTTAACCCAGCCGTAAAAAGAGAATGAAATTGTGCCATTTGAAACAACATGGATGGACTTAAAGAGTATTATGCTAAGTGAAATAAGTCAGACAGAGAAAGACAAATACCATATGATAACAGTTATATGTGAACTATAAAACACACAATAAAATAGTGAATATAACAAAACAGAACCAGACTCCCAGAAATAGATAACAAACAAGTAGTGGCCAATGAGGAGACAGAAGGTGATTAGGAGCAGTGAAGGGGTAGGGAATTAACATGCAATAACTATTATGTATAAAATAAATAAGATACAAGACGTAATGTATAGCACAAAGAATATATCCAATATTTTATAGTAACTATAAATGGAGCATAACCTTTAAAAGACTATATCATACACCTGAAACTTATACAATATTGTACATCAACTATATTTCAATTTAAACAAATCTCAACACCACAATGTCTTTGAAAAATTTTCACAATACAATTCTCCCTCCTAATACCAATACTTTATATCAAGAGCATTTTTTTTTTCAAAAAGAAAGGTTATTATCTTAGTTCTTCACAGAGCTGGTTTATAGTATAAGAATTTTAAAGAATTAACACAAACTTTGGTGCACGGGGATGATCCAGAGAGATGATATGGGGTGAGAGGTGGGAGGAGATTTCGGGATTGGGAGCTCATGTACACCTGTGGCTGATTCATGTCAATGTATGGCAAAACCAATACAGTATTGTAATGTAGAATAAAGTAAAAATAAAATTTAAAAAATATATATATACAAACTGAGATTTATGCAACTCAAGAAAAAATACAGAAGGAAGCCAAAATCCAAAAAAGATTTCTGGTGTTTCACTTGTGAACTGATTAGGCTTGCAGGTCAGTTGCCAACATGCCCTTTTTTTCTATTTCCAGCTTGTCTGTTTCCCAAGAAGCATCACTATTCTTGAGTGGCAATCTCCCTTTTGGTCCAGAAGTGTCACACTGTGGAACCAGTAGGTGAGGAGGAGCTTGTGGTACATATACAGGGCAGACATTATTGGAAGTCTTTTGTTACCAGGAAGACATGGCTGCCTTAATTAATGATATGAAAAAGAAATACGATGCGGTCTCATATTTTCCCTTAATTAAATCTACTTTTATTACTGGGCTTGTTTTTTTAAGAATTAAAAAAAGAACAAAACTGTCTTGTGGAATCAAAAGCCATTAGTCTAAGCCCTTCTAATTGATGGTATTTACAGTATTTAGCTGCACACCATCGGAGAAGGCAATGGCACCCCACTCCAGTACTCTTGCCTGGAAAATTTCATGGGCGGAGGAGCCTGGTAGGCTGCAGTCCATGGGGTCGCACTGAGCGACTGACTTCACTTTCACTTTTCACTTTCATGCATTGGAGAAGGAAATGGCAACCCACTCCAGTGTTCTTGCCTGGAGAATCTCAGGGACAGGGGAGCCTGGTGGGCTGCTGTCTATGGGGTCGCACAGAGTCGGACACGACTGAAGCGACTTAGCAGCAGCAGCAGCAGCTGCTGCACACCACGGCTCACCCTCTCGCAATTACTTTATCCGTCTGCAGTGAATAAATTCCTGTCATCAGGGAAGGTCATAAATAAGATTTTGAGTCTTGACTCTGCAGTAACATTTTTAATGGAGGCTAAGGTGGGACTTTGTAAAGGGTATCTTGCAGTGAGCATAACTTGAAATATTTCATCAGTCAGCTTCTTAAGACAAAGTCTGTGAATCTAATTTACGCCATTGTTTTGTACTGAGTGCCCTCTCCTTCCTTAATTCGCCCATTTTCTTCCTAACACTTGCATTCGATATGCACTCAGGTCCTCATCCACGTGTTTTGAGTTTCTGGCTTTCTCCTCGGCTGAGGGAAACTCAAGTGCAGCTTGATGCCAAACCTCATGACTTTAGGAGAGAAGAATGAACTCATTACTAAATGAACTCATTACTAAATCCATTTTTTTTCATTTTTATACTTGAGTATAGTTGATTAACAATGTTATGTTAGTTTCAGATGTACAGCAAAGTGATTCAATTATACATACACATGTAACCTTTTTCAAATCTTTTCTCATTTGGGTTGTTATATAATATTGAGCAGGGTGCTATACAGTAGGTCCTGGTTGGTTATCCATTTTAAATATAGCAGTGTGTACATGTCAGTCCCAAACTCCTTAACTCCCCTCCCTCCACCACCCTGCCCCTTTGGTAAGAATGAGTTTGTTCTCTAAGTCTGTGAGTCTGTTTCTATTTTCTAAATAAGTTCATTTGTATCACACTTTTTTAAAGATTCTGCGTGTAAGTGATATATGATACTTGACTTTTTCTGCCTGACTTACTTCAGGAGGAGGATTACAGGATCATATCACTAAATTTGAATCAAGACCCTTGGAAGGTAGAAGAGAAGATAGAAGCAATGACATGCGAAGAGAATATTTTCTTAAAAAAAGCATTTACAAATAAATTGTTTAAAAAGCATTTACAGGAAGCATGTAAGTTAGGAGTCATCTACAATTTTTTAAAAATTGGGTAAGCAGGATAGAGTAAAAAGACTGATGTGAAAATTTTATCCGTTCCACTGAAAACTTAGAGCTTGCTTACTTTTCTAAAACTCATCTCTTTTCCAGGAACATTTCAGAATGAACACTTGTGTTGAGATTGGCTTTGCAGGTTTCTCTGTGGGAACTAGATACTCTTGGAAACCCACATTGCCCTGCATTTTGTGAGGCTGAGCATCACTGAGAGAGAGATGGCAGAGCTTAGTGACATGATTCTCGCCTTTGAAATAGGCGTGTACTTCTTAACAACCATCAAGAGAGACTCTGCAGACAACAAAGAAAACCACCTTCTTTATGCTTGAGTATGTCAGAGTCAAAGAACAGCATCCCTGACGCTACTGTCCTCAGTCTCATCTGTCTGTCTGTCTGTCAACAAGCACAAAAGTGAACCTCACACTAAGAGATCAAACTGACCACACTTCAACGCCTGGAGCCAGGAACTGAATCCCTCTCACCAGAAAATACACTTCACCCACTACGCTGCCTTCATGCTGTGTGCCTGCGTAGCAGGGAGCTGGGATTGCCTGCTTCTCCAGGCTCCTGATGGAGAAGGGAATGGCAGTCCACTCCAGTATTCCTGCCTGAAGAGTCCCACGGACAGAGGAGCACGCGGGCCGCAGTCCAGGGGTCACCAAGAGTCGGACATGACTCAGCACACAGACACACTCATGCATCTAAATAAAGAGCGATCTAAATCGAGGGACAAATGTTTAAGCAATCAAATTTGGGTAAAATCCCCCCCAAGCACCCTTATAACAGAAGTTGCTTTCTCAGAGTCCTGTGACCTCATGAAGGGTCAGGCACTAGGAAGCGCTAAGGCTTTCTCAGAGTCCTGTGACCTCATGAAGGGTCAGGCACTAGGAAGCGCTAAGGCTTTCTCAGGCACAGGAATGAAAGCCCAAGGAGATCTGACATTGCCCAGCTAGGACGTTTAGGGGGACATGGACAAAGGAGGAGAACTAAGCTCTAACGTGAATGTCACTCTACTATTAGAGCCCCAGAGCCATCATTTAAATTACAAGTCAGAAGTGTACTGAGAAGGACAAATGTGCAAAAACTGCAGTGGTGGTGAACAGCTGCAGTGGAGATCTTACCAGAGAGGAAGAGCAGGGGAAAGTTGTGCAGCTGTTTCACTTGAAAAGAACCATCTGACTTAACTCACCTGGTATTCTGGTGCTTGCCCGCTTACCCAGAGCAGGTAAGTACCAGGATACTGGGATCGCCTGGCAAATCTCCTCAAATTGATTCTCTTCAATTACAGTACAGAGCTGCACTGTAATAGGACTCATTTGGGATGCTGTGAATTATTTATTCCTGACTGTGGACCCATTCAGCATGTTGACTTACTAACCTTTTAAAGCCATCTGATAAAAATTGACTTTATCTGATTTTCTTTGCTTAAACTGATTCATTTGCAGAAACACATTTCAGGGCCAGCTTCTTTCTTCACAGTCCTGAACTCACATCCATTTATACATTCGGGAAAAAATAACGTGCATGTAGGAAGTACTCTGCACGAAGCAACAGAGCCAAGCCACACCCATTGGTGGACTTGGACCCTCAGGAAGGCCACAGGCCCAAGGAAATTGATGACTGCTTTCTTCCCCAGTAAACTCAGAGATAAAATTCACTCATTCATCCTATAACTTAGTGCTTACCCCGTGCCTGATGTAGGACCTGTGGTGGTGAAAAGACAGGCAAGTACCTGCTCACATGATGCTTACCGGCCAACAGAAGATGCAGAAATTAGACCCAAAATGGCACAAAGGAAGCTGGCACTCAACTATGAATTGTGACAACTGCTATGAGACAGCACAGGCTGCTCTGAAGAGGAAGGGAGGATATGGTTTAAGGGTTCAGGAAAGCCCCTTCAACCAAAAGATTCTTTCATCCTGAGACCTGAGGGATGGGCAAGAGGTCGTCAGGAGAAGAGCTTGGGGACAGGTGTGCACAGAAAGGGGAAGTGCACTGAACACCTAGGGGGACTCTGAGGAACATATAGAACCAGAGATGGAAAGCAGCAGGTTGAGCATGCAAGCAACATGAAAGGAGCTTGAAGATGTAGGCATGGCCCGGGTCAGGCAGAACGTGTGAGTCATTTTAAGGACTGAAATTTTTTTCCCAAGCGCACAGGGAAACCAACCACTGAAGGATTTCAACACAAGAGGTGATGTATAGATAGAGAATGGATCTGAGTAGAAGTAGAAAATTCATTTTAGGATGGTAGTTGTTGGACTTATGACCATGAAAGAATTACCACACTACATAGAGAAGGAAGAACCAGGGTAAAAATTCAAACAAACAAAAAAAGCTAGAGTAGTCAGAGAGAAGATAAGAACCCAGGTCAGGGAAATCAAGAGCAACAGAAGAAAGGAGGGCATCACCCACTGTATTGTATTCTGGAATGTCTGAAGACCCCTCTTCCAGGCCACGACTGGTTTTACCAGAACAGTTTCAGGAACATAACAGAAGAATCCTGCTTAGAGCAGGTTGAAGAATGGCTGGGAAGCAAAGAGGTAGAAACAGTTAATCATGGTCAATACTTTTAAGGAGTGTGGCTGGGAAAGAAAAAGGAAATAGCAGCTGAGTAGGCCAAAGGTAGGTTTATTTGTTAGCTTTTTGCTTTTTCAGTTATGTTTCTTAGAGTGAGGGGAGGAGACTATACAACTTTGTATCACCACTCTTGGAAATAATCCAATCGAAGAGTCAAGAAAGAGAAGAAACAACTAAGGAACAAAAGACTTGAGCTGTTGGTAGTGGGGAGGGAGGGCTGAGGTCTGGAGCAAGAGAAGGGTTATGAGCTCTGAAGAGGCTGCCCTTCCCTCTCTGGTCCAAGCTGGGGAGAGATTACACCAGAAGCATCACTGCATTATACACACGGCTTGAGGAAAACTTGATTTTAATCCAAATTCCCAGAGCCATGAAGATCGGAAGCTTTGGGATTTTAAAGTGTTAAAAGATGCCTGCCCATGAAGACTCTGTTTGGTGATGCTGAAGTTCAATCAGCCAACAGAACAATTATGTTTACTGACTTGCTGACAATACCTTTTAAGAATCCTCCAATTTTGAGTTTATTCCACCAATTATTCCTCTAAGGCAAAAAAACCCCAAGGCTCAGTGTTTTATTACTTCTATTTATGGTAATAAAAACTCGACCCACAGATTCAAATAAACATGCAGAATGAAATGAAGTAAAAGGAACTAGTTTAAAATGCACTGTGTACTAAATAACCCTTCACAAATGGATTTCCCCTAGGCTTTATGCCCATACTTACTTACACTGCTAAGTGCTTAACTCAAGGACACTCCCCTCCCAGCAGATGGTCCAAGGACAGCAAGCAGGGCCTGCACCTGCTGCTCTGCAGCATCCATGAGCAGCCCAGAGCCACTGGATCCCGGGAGGAGTTTCTGAGAATGGGGCTCTATCTCTTTCCACAAGTTCACCTTGGAAATCTGAAGTCCAGCAGATTCATTTACTCATTCACTCATTCAACATATATGCTTTGAACATCTCCCATGTGGCAGCCGTGGTCCTAGGAGCTGAGAAAATTGTGGAAAATAAAATATGCCTTAGCCACAAGGAGTTTTCATTCGAAATGACAGAGTGAGAATAAGCCAGGGATGACTTCCAACATACATGGAGAATGTGGTCAATTCTCACCTCTTTCACTGCTTCCTCCCCAGTTCAAGTTGCCACCAAGCCTCGCTTAGGATTACTGCAACAGCCTCCTAGCTGGATATCCAACTTCCACTTTGTCCCTTTATGGTCCCTTCTCCACTGAGCAGCCAAAGAAACACTTTTCAATTATTAATTCAGACCATGTCAAAGCTCTGCTCCAAACCTTTGGATGGCTTTCCAGCTTACATTTACAACTTACATTATGAATAAATATCAACTCACATTTACAACTTGCAAGGTTGAAATCCTCTCTGACCTCATGCCCTGCCATTCTCCTTAGGGCACACTGCAAAAAACGGACACAGTGTTTGGCCGTTTGTCCCAACAACAGTCAAATTCTCCAGGTCTTGAACTTGGAATTGGCCATGAGACTTGCTTTGACTGATAGAATGTGGGAGAAGTGACCTGCCATATGAACAAGCCTCCAATAACTTGTTAGAGGATGTGGACCAGAGATAAGCCATCCTGTCTGTGGTCCCCAAGGCCAATCAGCGCTCAGCTTCTGATAGCTGCCAGAGATATGTGACTGAGCTCCATCAAGCCCAACAGAAGACTGTCCAGCTAAACTGCCCACAAATAGGTTACTAAGCTAAATGAATGGTCACTGTTTTAAACCACTAGGCTTTGAGGTGGCTTATTACACAACAAAAGCTAACTGATGCATCTCCCCTCACTCATTTCATCCACACCACACCCACTTCCTATCACATGAATACAACTACACTGTGTACCTCCCACCCTTTGCAGTTGCTATTCCCAATACTTTAGAGCACTCCTCAACCAGATATCCACATATATCACACTCTTCAGATCTCTGCCCAACTGTGAGCTTTTAGTGAGACATTCCCTGCACACAGTATTGCTGTTCAGTCATGTGTCTGGCTCTTCATGACCCCATGGACTGCAGAATGCCAGGCTTCCCTGTCCTTCATCATCTCCCAGAGCTTGCTCAAGCTCATGCCCACCGAGTTGGTGATGAGTGAAACTGTGCAGTAGGTTGAACATTCTTGGCATTGCCCTTCTTTGGAATCGGTTCTTCTTTCAGCATTTTTGCCTTGAGAACCCCATGAACAGTATGAAAAGGCAAAAAATTTTGACACTGAAAGATGAACTCCCCAGGTCTGTAGATACCCAATATACTACTAGAGAAGAGCAGAGAAATAGCTCTGGAAGGAATGAAGAGGCTGAGCCAATGTAGTAAGCAGTACCCAGTTGTGAATGAGTCTGGTGGTGAAAGTAAATTCTGATGCTGTAAAGAACAATATTGCATAGGGATCTGGAATGTTAGGTCCATGAATCAAGGTGAATTGGAAGTGGTCAAACAGGAGATGGCAAGAGTGAACATCGCCATTTTAGGAATCAGTGAACTAAAATGGACCGGAATGGGCGAATTTAATTCAGATGACCATTGTATTTACTTCTATGGGCAAGAATCCCTTAGAAGAAATGGAGTAGCCCTCAAAGTCAACAAGAGTCTGAAATACACACAGTATATAGTACTGCAAACTTACCTACCTACTGCAGTTTTTTTTTTTTTTTTTGTTTCTGCATGAGGTTTCTCATCATCTATATATGATATTTACCATACATTTATATATTTATTCATTTTTAATCTACCTTGTCCATTAGAATATAAGTCCCATGAGGACCACGACTTTTTCTTGTTTCATCATCCTTATGTTTCCTGTAACTGACACAATGCCTAGCACATGGTAGGAGATGAGTAAGCCAATGAGTGAATGAAACAAACCAGGAAGCACAAGATAGTAATAACTAGTATAAAAAAGTTTAAAATAGGATGATGAGATAGTAAGTGTACTGGTGTCTTCTTTGGATTTGGTGGTGACAGAAGGAATTGCCGAGGTAGTGACATTTGCGTGCACACCTGAATAAACTCTTCAGTTAGTATCACACCAATAATGCCATTGTTTCTGATCATGGCTGAATACACTGTAACTGCTGAGGGTCAGTGTCCACCAACAGATCCAAAAAGGAAGGCTAGAGCCTTGTACCCGTCCTGAAGTAGGTAGTCTTTCATGACCTCTCCTATCAATTATGCCATCAATATCATTATAGCTACCCTATCCCAGGTAACAATAATCACAATATGAATCTTTTCAAGTGAATGTACTGCTCCAGGTACTGTCTATGGTACACTATGCATTTTAACTCATTGGTACAATTATTATCTTCATTGTACAGACAGAACTAGGAAACAGAGAATTTAGGTACCAGTTGCAGCAGCTGGATGGTATCACCGACTCAATAGAGATGAGTTTGAGTAAGCGCCAGGACTTGGTGATGGACAGCAAAACCTAGCATGCTGCTGCAGTCCATGGGGTTGCAAAGAGTCAGACACAACTGAGCGACTGAACTCAACTGAATCAGTAGTACTGGATTTAAACAGAAGCAACTGGGGCAATCCTACTCCTGGGCATATATCCAGAGAAAAGCATGGTTTGGAAGGATATATGTACTCCAGTGTTCGTTACAGTACAGTTTACAATAGCCAGGACACAGAAGCAACCTAAATGTCCATCAGTAGATGAATGGATAAAGAAGAGTGGTACACATATAAAAAGGAATATTACTCAGTCACAAAAATAACAAAATAATGCCTTTTGCAGCAAAATGGATGTACCTGGTGATGATCATTCTGAGTGTAGTAAGTCAGACAAAGATAAGTATCACATAATATTACTTATATGTAGAATCTAAAAAATGATGCAAAGGAACTTATTTACAAAGAGAAATTAACTCACAGATTTATAAAACAAATTTATGGTGATCAAGAGATAAGGGTACCAACATAATTGGTTAGTGTAGGGGAAAGATTGGGAGTTTTGGATGAACATGTACACATGGATATGTTTAAAATAGATAACAAACAAGACCCTACTGTATAGCATAGGAACTCTGCTCAATATTCTGCAAAAAGAATTTGAAAAGAATAGATACAGGGATATAACTGAATCACTTTGCTGTACACCTAAAACTAACACAACAATGTTAATCAACTATGCTCCAATGTAACATAAAATATTTTTCTGCTATACTGCAGCAACAAGGATGGACCCAGAGATTTCATACTAAGTGAAGTCAGAGAAAGATAAATATCATATGATAGCACTTATATGTGGAATCTATAAAATGATATGTGTGTGTGCTAGTCAGTCAGTCGTGTCTGACTCTTTGCAACCCCAAAATACTAGCATGGACTGCCATTCTCTTCTCTGGGGGTCCTCCTGATCCAGGGATTGAACCCACATCCCTTATGTCTCCTGCAGTTCGTGCAGAATCTTTATCACCGAGCCACTGGGGAAGCCCACAGAGCTTCTAGCATAATCAGTTCCAGTGAAGATGCCTCCTTGAGACTTCCCAGGGATACCATAAGACTGTCTTCTTATGTCCTTACATGGAAGAAAGATAGCTAGGCATCTCTCTGGCCTTCTTCTCATAAGCACACTAATCCCATCAATCTTATGATTTCTCCTGTGGTCATGTATGGATGTGAGAGTTGGACTGTTGGAAAGATTGGGAGTTTTGGATGAACATGTACACATGGATATGTTTAAAATAGATAACAAACAAGACCCTACTGTATAGCATAGGAACTCTGCTCAATATTCTGCAAAAAGAATTTGAAAAGAATAGATACAGGGATATAACTGAATCACTTTGCTGTACACCTAAAACTAACACAACAATGTTAATCAACTATGCTCCAATGTAACATAAAATATTTTTCTGCTATACTGCAGCAACAAGGATGGACCCAGAGATTTCATACTAAGTGAAGTCAGAGAAAGATAAATATCATATGATAGCACTTATATGTGGAATCTATAAAATGATATGTGTGTGTGCTAGTCAGTCAGTCGTGTCTGACTCTTTGCAACCCCAAAATACTAGCATGGACTGCCATTCTCTTCTCTGGGGGTCCTCCTGATCCAGGGATTGAACCCACATCCCTTATGTCTCCTGCAGTTCGTGCAGAATCTTTATCACCGAGCCACTGGGGAAGCCCACAGAGCTTCTAGCATAATCAGTTCCAGTGAAGATGCCTCCTTGAGACTTCCCAGGGATACCATAAGACTGTCTTCTTATGTCCTTACATGGAAGAAAGATAGCTAGGCATCTCTCTGGCCTTCTTCTCATAAGCACACTAATCCCATCAATCTTATGATTTCTCCTGTGGTCATGTATGGATGTGAGAGTTGGACTGTGAAGAAGGCTGAGTGCCAAAGAATTGATGCTTTTGAACTGTGGTGTTGGAGAAGACTCTTGAGAGTCCCTTGGACTGCAAGGAGATCCAACCAGTCCATTCTGAAGGAGATCAGCCCTGAGATTTCTTTGGAAGAAATGATGCTAAAGCTGAAACTCCAATATTTTGGCCACCTCATGCGAAGAGTTGACTTATTGGAAAAGACTCTGATGCTGGGAGGGATTGGGGGCAGGAGGAGAAGGGGATGACCAAGGATGAGATGGCTGGATGGTATCACTGACTCGGTGGGCGTGAGTCTGAGTGAATTCCAGGAGTTGGTGATGGACAGGGAGGCCTGGCGTGCTGTGATTCACGGAGTCGCAAAGAGTCGGACAGGATTGACCTACTGAACTGAACTGAATTCTGAATTCCATCACTGGGCTCCACCCACATGACCTAATCACTTCCCAAAGGTCCCACCTCCTAATATAACCACACTGCAGACTGGATTTCAATATATGAATTTGAGACGTATACTTACATTCCATTAATGACACCTAAGATAAAATAAGGTCATTAAGGTGGTCCCTGATCCAGTATAATAGGTGTGTTTGTAAGAAGCAGGAACTTAAACACGAAGACACATATACAAGGAAGACCACATGAACACACAGGAGAAAACAGTCATCTCCAAGACATGGACAGACCTTTCCCTCAGGGCTCTCAGAAGGAACCGCTCTGCTGCTGATGCCTTGATCCGGACTTTCAGCCTGAGAACTGTAAGACTAGAAATTTCTGTGGTCCATGACGCCAGTGTGCAGCAGCACTCTATACTGCAGCAGTAACAACTCATATGCAGTAAAAGGCCTTAGGATTATGTCCTGTGCTGCCTTGTCACTACACACTGAGGGTGTTATTTTGAGCCCGAGTTGGTTGCCTGGTATTGTTAGAACGTGGCGGGGATAACAAGGACTCTAATTCAACCTGGAATTCAAAAGTGAGACTCAGTAATTCAGAAATTACAACCTCTCTTATTCATTAATCCAGGAGAGGACAGAACCGTGAATCGGGGACCATGAGTCGGGGACCATGAGTCGGGGACTACACAAGATGGATAGCTAGGGCTGGAGGTCAGCAAAATGGACTGAAAAGAGATGTGCAGGGAGTATAAAAGCATGTTCCCTAGAAGCGAAGACAAAACGAGGGAATGGCCTCCTTCCCTATATGTTCTATTAATACTGATCACTACTTCCATAGGGAAGGCTGAAACATGCTCCCCTGCTAAGGAACTTCATATCCATTCACGTCAGTGACAGCTATAGGTATTTGGGTTGCATCCTCAGCCTGTACCATCACAGCTGTATAATGAAATGAAAACCCAAGGTAAGCCATGGTTCTTGGAAATTCAGTCACCAATTCAGGGGGAATAATGCCTCAAGATAAGAGCTGAGGTCAGCCTAATAAAACTTTGCAGACATGGTGAGAACTAGCAGGTTTCATAAGACATTCATAAAGATTCTAGGCACATGAGTAAAAATGATCTGCTTTGTTAAAATGGGATTTGAGACTATCTTTAGAGAAATGATGTAATAGATTTGTTCCTTTTTGCCTATTAATTTTTGAAAAGGTCTTGGTAATGACGGATTTACAGGCAAGAATCCTAAATGTTTCACAGGGCCCCTACCATCACAATAAATTTTCTCACATTGCCCCTAAGCCAAACAAAATAGTTTAAAGTTCTGTTTAGGAAGTAGTCAGATCCAGACAATTAAATAAGTACCTTTCTAAACAACTTAGTAGCCACTTGAAGAAATAATAATACATGTCATTATTCAATGACTACAATTACTTGTAACATAACATGTGTCCCTGCTGGACCCTGATCGGCTTCTCAAGTTTTCAACTGGGAGAAGACACTGCCTCCTCCATTCCCTGCTTCAGCTCTGTCTTCACGGGGCACTTTCATCATATCCCAGCAATCCTGAAAATCTGACCTTACAAACTTAGGCTATCAAAAGGAAGCTGGAAACCTGAAACAATGAACTACCCTGAGCTAGCAATTCACCCATTTCCTGACAGGTGGTGCCATATTTTCCTTGAAAATTGACAATATCCAGTGGTGCCCCTGGAAGTTTCCAGGCATAAATTTCCATGCCAGAGACTTATAAAATCATTAGTTTATATCTCAAACACAACATTACACTTATGGGCAAGACTCATAATTAAGAACAGAAGATGCAAATCTACATCCTTTGATTTCTGCTAATCTGTTCATCATTTCTAAGTTGTGGGCTAACTGCTTTGTCAGATGTCCTAGACCTGCACTGATACGAGGCAGCTGAACCGTGTTCTTATTGTTTGATTAGGTGTACACTGTTATAACTGCCTTTCAGCCAAGCTTTCTCTACCAGAATGTTTTTTAACCTCTTCTCAGTTGGTGATGGTAAAATGGAGTTTAAACCAAGTACTGTAATCTGCAATATCTATCCCACGGGGTCCTGATAACGGGATATGTCACATTAAGCTGAAATGCAACCCCAATGAGGATGACATGCCAAGGTTCCTTCTCTGGAACATTGCTGATAGCATATTCATGACCATATGACGTTTGAACTGAATACTGGCACGAAAGCCAACTCGTATATTAAATATCAGTAAGGCTGCTGCTGTGTTGACTAAGGATGCTGCTGTTGCTGTTACGTTGAGTCCAACTCTGCAACCCCAGGGACTACAGGCTGCCAGACTCCTCTGTCAGTGCGATTTCTCAGGCAAGAATACTGGAGTGGGTTGCCATTTCCTCCTCCAGGGCTTCCTTCCGACCCAGGGATTCAAACTGTGTCTCTTGCATTGGCAAGTGGACTCTTTACTGCTGAGTCACCTGGAACCCCAGACTGAGGAAAACACCTGGAACTGTCCTATGACTTGGATGGCATGTGGTTCAAGTTCAATAAATCCTATTATCTTTGAGCTCTCAGCACTGTTTGGTCTCCAAAATGGCCACTTGCCATGTGGCCTTTAAAGTTTGGAATATTCCCAGCAATACTTGGCCTGCCACGAAGAATCTAGCCCCAAGGCGGGCATCTCAGGATGGATTCGGAGCTTGTAAAAGTAGCCAGGCCCTTAGGACGGCTGCATCCAAGGACTTCTCTCGGCAGGGGTACCCTGGCAGTCTCTAAGTTCTTGCTGACTTCTGCTTCATTATACTATCAAAGGAATCCGTGTCAAGAAATCCAGAATGTGTGAGAACAAAGACACGTGGGCCCTAAAACCCCTATATATTAATACCAAGTCAGTGTGATGAGAATGTCCTCATTCTGATTTGTGAACATAACTTCTTGTTGGCAAGTCTTTAGAAAGTGTTCACAGAAAAGAATTCAGATGAATCCCTTAACTGCTTCAGTGGAGTTCGTGTTTCTTAAATAACATCACTCCAGCTAACAGTTATTGTGCAAATTAAGCATTGCAACCTGGTGCAGTCAAGGAGAAATTAACGAAGGAAAAAAGGAGCTATCATTTTAACATAAACCATGGATGGTTTAAAGTTGGGGTGGTGGGTGTAAGGGGCTCATACGGATCACTTGACATCTAAATGAAGGAGAATCAAGAATTAAGATGAATTCTTTTCTCGTCTGCACAGTGCTCACCAACTCCATGAAGTCGCATGCTAAGAATGTGCCATATAAATGCCTCTAATTAACAACTAAATCTTTTACAAAAAAACATTGGCAGATAGACCAATTTTTAACACATGAATTATTTTGTACCCTATTTCAAATTATAACACTTACAGCTGGAATTCAACTTAAGTCTTTAATTGCAAAGGCTTTCTATATTGTTCTTATTGTTACAACAGCTACTTTTTTAATGCCCTGCAGAGATATTTTTTAAGTGCTTATAAGAATGAAAAATATTAGCGTTATATGATGGTCCTGTATTTCTTAAGGCAAGAAAAGCTCAATGACATAGTCTCCCTTTGGACCTCTCTTTAGTCCTAAATATTTGGTTTCAAATATTTTAAGGATCCCATGTAATGGGACATATTGAATTAAGATTTCAGTTGTAGAATTAAAATTCTAATAAGTACTGACATTAAATCAATTCACCATAGTAACTGCCCACCATGATACTGTTTTTTCTAACCTTAAGATATGACATCTCTAAAAGTCTTGCTTTAATAAGCATCTACTTGTAATTGGCATACATACTTTACAAAGAGAGAAATTAATAACTTGATTAAGGCACTAAAAATTGGGGAAATATATTTGAAGGGTCGTAAATTTCTAATAACAACATAAATCTACCTACTTACATCATCTCAACTCAATCAAAAAATCAGTAAGTAAAAAGTGCCCCCCCACAATGGTTCTTCCAAACATGAATTGTGGAAATAATTAAAGTTACATAAAATTAATTAATTGGATAATTAAAGATTTAGAGTAACTAGTAAAACATTCAGGTTTCACAAGCTATGGTGGAAATCCCCAGGATAACAAGAATTAATGGATATGTACAACTGTGGGGGCTTCGCATATGACTCAGTGGTAAAGTATCCCCGGTGATGCAGGAGACTTGGGAGAACTCAGGTTGGATCCCTGGGCATAGGAAGATCCCCTGGAGGAGGACAATACCGGTACTCTTGCCTGAAAAAAATTCCATGGGCTTTCTCCCAGAGCCTGGTGGGCTACAGTCCATGGAGTCGTGAAGAACTGGATATGACTGAGTGACTGAGAACCCACACAGTGGGGGCTGAGTATTCAATGAACATGTCCTAAGGAGCTTCACTCACTCTAAGTCACATTCATTCCTGGCTTCAGGCACACAATAGAGACTCAATAGAGACTGTCAAAACTCTTCAAAGTCCTGCCTTTCTTTGCATGCAGTGTGGAACCATGTAACTAAGAGGTCAAGAGATTGTGAGTGGCCAGATGTCAACTCTCACCGGCCTGGCTGTAAAATTATCTTTTGTAATCCTCCCTTTCTCTTCCTTCTCTGAATTCTGGAGACCCCATGTGTAGACGGTTTATCTCCAAGACAGAAAGCACCTGACCCATCCTGGACTAGAACATGAGTGAGCAGTTCTCTTTGGGTTAAGTGGGTAAACTCTCCGGGATTTTGCAGTCTGATCCACACTGCAGCCTAACTCCTCTGACTAACATGAGGCATGTCTGGGCAAGTCTGGAGAAGCGCCTGGGTCAACACAGGAGTGTGTCTGCCTGAGTAGCCAGCCTTTTGCACATGAACTCAAGCACAACAGTTACGATCTGCCACTGCTCTGCAAAGAGGGGCTCTTCTGAGAGTGCTAAGCCACCTGCTTTGCAGAGTTCTACTCGGACCCATCTCCCAGGACGCAGTCTACTGCAGCACAGGAGAGGCAAGGGTGGGGGGAGGGGAAGTCGGTGTGCCAAGCACTGTTAGTGCCAGGCATCTCCGTTCTGTCTGCTCTCTTCTTTATGAAACCGTCACATCAGCTCCCCAACCCTCAGGATTCTGGTTGGATGGGAAGAGCCTGCAGAAGGTCAAGGGGAAGGAGCAGAGTGAAGGTGGGGTGTCTGCTCCCCCTGCTTCCTCCTTACCTGACATGAACACAGCAGTGGCTACATTCTTCTAGCCTCAGCTCACCTCCTCTTCCACAGCACAGCTCTAAACAATCTCCAAGAACCCTCCCCCTATCCCTTCACAGCCTAGCTGTCTTGTTGGTTCTCTTTACCCCTCACAAGTGGTCCTAGCAGTAAAAGTGGTAAAGAACTTGCTTGCCAATGCAGGAGATGTAAGAGACACAGGTTCCCTGTCCCCGTGACAGGAAGATCCCCTGGAGGAGGGCATGGCAACCTACTCCAGGATTCTCGACTGGAGAATCCCCATGGACAGAGGAGCCTGGCGGTCTACAGTCCAGGGGGTCGCAAAGAGTTAGACACGACGGAAGTGACTGAGCTTGCACACACCCTGCTCACAGCATCCGCAAGACACATGGAGAGATCTCTGTGTTTCCTATCAGGGCTGCATTCAGGCTGCGTGTAATTTAAAAGGCTAGAACTATGCTTCCTGAAATAATGGTAAGACACCAAGACACAAAGCGGCCTCATCAGGTGAAATACAGCTGAACAGAGCAAGTGAGGTGTTCTCCCTGGCCTGACTCGAGGCCAGGCGCAGCTGGGCTGTACGCAGACTCCCAGAGACCCACGGCACCTCAGGGCCCCAGTGAGTGAGCCACATCCTCACACCTGTTGGGTGGAGGGACCTGCAAGGACGGTGGCAGTCTGCAGACAGCTCGAGTACGGGCTCAAGAGGCTGTGGCCGGCTCTTTCCACGCAGCTTTGACCACTGCGGAACAGCTACTAATTGCCAAGGTGTATTCAAGCCCGTTGCAATGGCCCCTGGGTAAGCCCAGGAGTATTTGGAAATGGCCTGAAGCTGCTCAGGGTTCCTCCCTAGAAAGGAGAGGCAAGAACCAGAGAACTACAATTTAATGCTCTTGCTATCAGTCCCTCTGTAATTCCAGACTGAGGTGTCAGAAAGGTCTCTGAGTAACAGCACATGCCCTAGCAAAAGAAACGACTTCCTTGGAATGAATTTACAAGTCATATACTAAACTTTGGTGTGTGTGTGTGTGTGTGTGTGTGTGTGTGTGTGAAAACACCACTTCAAATGAGTCTTTCAAAGTTCATAGGAAAATTGATCCAATATTCCAGAATTCAGGGGGAAAAATGTAAGCAAGCTTGGCCATCTGTTCATGCAAGTAACTTATAAAACACCAATTCCAGATGGATATTTAAACCTTAGACTTTCACTTACTCTGCCCTTCTGTGCTGAGCTGCTTTCATTTTCCAAAGTGTCTCTTTTATTTTGTATACAAAACCACTCCTTTCCAACATTATGCTTATGCAAACAAGTCCCATGAACCCTTGATTAGTAAGGGTTGATTCATCTTACAGATGAATGTCTCTATTTCTTTTTTTTTTTTTTTACTTTACAATATTGTATTGGTTTTGCCATTCATCACTCAGTCCTTCATGTGGCAACCCTGAATCTCTCAACTGTTCATCATAGTTCATGTAATTGGTGCAACTGGCATACACAATCAGCATGAGTTGCTATGCTGCTGCTTACCCTGGCACAATACCTTCTTCCATGTCTGAAAAGCCAGATGCTGTACAAATAAAACAGTATTATGTCAAACCATCCAAAGACATTTATAGGTATTTAGAGTTGTGGAATGTCTGGAAATGTTTTCTATCATCTTCATTCTATTTATCAGTGTTTATTGAGTATATTTTCTTGGCATTGCTCAAGAAACATTTTTCTAGCATACAGTTTGTGCCCTTCATTTTTTTCTATGAAGCGATAGACTATAATAATTTTTAAAATCACAGCTTAAAATGGAAAAATTTCTTTATTTTTAAGGCAACTATTTTATATGAAAGAGCTATGTCAAATTTTATTTAATGTGTGCTCCAGTCATGTCAGTTGTGTCCAACTCTTGGCAATCCTATGGACTGTAGCCCACCAGGCTCCTCTGTCCATGGGATTTTCCAGCAAGAATACTGGAATGGGTTGTCATCTCCTCCTCCAGGCTATCTTCTCTACCCAGGGATCGAACCTGCATTTCCTGTGACTCCTGCCTTGGCAGATGGTTCTTTACCACTAGCCACCTGGAAAGCCCTTTATAAAGATGTCCAAATAAAGATATTTATAATACTTATTTTAGGATTATTTTATATTCCCATTATACCTTAAGTAAATTTTTCAAGCAACTTGCTGGCTGAGCAATACTTTATTTCTATACTGAGTTTCAGAGCTCCAAAAAAGACTTTATAAAAATTAGCTGTAGAATTGAGTAAGATATCATTAATATCATTTTTGAGTTTGTTTTCAGGTGTTTCAATAGAGAAAGAGTAATTTCCAGTTGACATGCATCCCAATAAGTTGCACAGTTCTTTCGTTTGAGACCATTTTATGCCACTTGTCCCAACTTATTTTTGTCCTTACATGGCACTGGGACTATTATCAGAGTGAGGAATTCCTATCAGTGATCAAAGTCCAAAAGAAAACTAAATCAAATTTTTAAAAATAGAATGCAATGCTATGCATTTGTGCTATGAAATTAAAAATGTGTGCTAGTAAATGCAAGGATGATGAAATTTCCATGTTTTCCTTTTCTTAACATTTCAAGATGTGAAAATTTCCTAGTAAATTAATAAAGACAAAATATTACATCAGTTACAGAGAAAATGAGATAGTTATTTGTTGCCCTTAAGATTCTGTCTAACTGAATTATGTAAATACAAGTAAAATCTCACTTTAATAAACTCAATAATTAAATCCAGATTTAATTTTGTAAATTTGGTCCACCTCTCAGCTAATAGTTCATATTAATTGCTGTGTTGATGGAAGTACCATCAATTCTAGGTGATAAACACACATATACAATAGGTGTATTCATATTTTTACTAACTATTTGTTAAACATTGGTCAATGTTTCCAATTAATGAAGATCATGAGCTATTTGAAAGATCAAGTGTTTTACAAACCTTGAACTTGAGGACTTCTATTATGCTAAACACACTCAAAATTAGGATATTGTGACAAAATGCTGTGCCCATGACATCTGGGCATTATAAAGGCAGTTTGACTGTCTTTCAGGCTCCTGTAGAGTTGTAGGATATTAGAGAACAGAATCTGTGCAGGATGCTACTCAGTGAAGGAAAATAAAACATCCTTGGTTCTGGTAAAAAAAAAAAAAAAAGTCTGATGGTGATAAAGGGATAGACGCAAAAGGCAGTAATAATTTTATAGGTGAAGACAACTGAGACAGCATTATTAAACAAAGTCAGAGTGCTCAAAATATACTCTAATTTGTCATTATTGAGGCAGAAGACAATCGTGTCACCAACAAATCAACCCAGTAACACTGCCAGAGATCCAACTGTAAGCTGACAGTCTAACCCCAGCTATGTTTCTATAGCAGACAACACTTTCCATTCTTACTGAAATTAGTTCACTTCCTGAATCTTTTTCTACCTGACAAAATTTACTGTGGCCTATAGATCATGGCTTCCAGTACCATCACATCATGGTAAATAGATGTGGAAACAGAAACAGATTTTATTTTCTTGGGCTCCAAAATCATTGCAGACAGTAACTGCAGCCACAAATTAAAAGACACTTGCTCCCTGGAAGGAAAGCTATGACTAATCTAGACAGCATATTAAAAAGGAGAGACATTACTTTGCCCACAAATGTCTGAATAGTCAAGCCTATGGTTTCTCCAGTAGTCATGTACAGATGTGAGAGTTGGACCATAAAGAAGGCTGAGCACTGAAGAATTGATGTTTTTGAACCGTGGAGCTGGAGAAGACTCTTGAGAGTCCTTTTGACTAGAAAGAGATTAAACCAGTCAATCCTAAAGGAAATAGACCCTGAATATTCATTGGAAGGACTGATGCTGAAGCTGAAGCTCCAATCCTTTAGTCTCCTGATGGGAAGAGCCAACTTATCAGAAAAGACCCTGATGCTGGGAAAGAATTGAAGGCAGGAGGAGAAGGGAGCAGTGAGGGATGAGGTGGTTGGATGGCATCACTGACTCAGTGGACATGAGTTTCAGCAAATTCCAGGAGACAGTGAAGGACAGGGAAGCCTGATGTGCAGCAGCTCATGGGGTCTCAAAGAGTCGGACATGACTTAGGGACTAAACAACATGTCTGAAGGCTCATGTTAATTTACCAGGCAAATGAGATCTGATGGGATTGATATTTCATTTTAAATAGATGAAATAATGGTGAATACTTACAAATGCCTTTAGACACACACTTTAAAGCCCGTAGTGGCTTGACTGTTTCATTTAATAGGGGACAGTCTGGGGAATTTGAACAGAAGGCCAGGCTCAGCTCACTAGGATGCACATGCAACTTAAGGCAACGCTTATTAATAAAGCAGTTCAACAGAATGCTTTTTTTTTTAAAGTTCAACACTCTAATCCTAATTCCAGTAACTCCTCATTAATTTGTAAGGAAGAAACCAAACAATCATTATGAAAGAAATAGCGGGCAGTAATGTACTCTAGTTCATAAGCAGTAACAACGCCATTAGAATTACCTACTATGGTGAAAGGAAAGCAGAAGACAGTAAGTTACAATTTCTTACTTATGACTTTCTATTAGATTCTGGATATATTTTCAGTTTTGAAATATAGAAAGTATACAAAATAGAACAAAGGTGAAAAAGATTTGAACCCTGGTAGCTCAGCTGGTAAAGAATCCGCCTGCAATGCAGGATTTTCCAGTTTGATTCCTGGATCAGGAAGATCCCCTGGAGATGGGACAGGCTACCCACTCCATATTCTTGGGCTTCCCTGATGGCTTAAGCAGTAAAGAATCCATCTGTAATGCCGGAGACCTGAGTTCAATCCCTGGGTTGGGAAGATCCCCGGAGGAGGGGATGGCAACTCACTCCAGTATACTTGCCTGGAGAATTCCTACGGACAGAAGAGCCTGGTGGGCTGCAGTCCATGGGGGTAGCAAAGTGTCAGACACGACTGGGAGACTAAATACAATAGAGAGAAAAGAAAAAAATCACAATCTAAAATAAAATATGTTATCAGCAAAGTAGTGTGAAGAATCAGAGGGAAAGTTAAAAATAAAAAAGCAATGGATTGATGGGACCTGGATCTGAGTTCCAATTTTGGAATCATGAATGAATCATCCTTACCCCTCTGGGGCTCATCTTCTTCCAGGTACAGCTGATGATCTCTTAGATCCTTTTCAGCTCAAATAACCTGGGAACATTGCCATTTCACAAAGAACAGCTTAAATAGAAAGATCATTTTACTTTGTGCTTGGAACTGAAATATATGTCCTTTTGTATCTAAATACCTACTCAGTTCTATCTTCTGCCAACTTCTGAAGTAAAATATTTAACAGTAGTGATGTGGCAGCATTTAAAAGGGAGATGCAACGATAAATTCACAGATGCTCTGAGGTAGGGTAAGTTTCACCCACATAAAAGAATAGAAAGGAAAAGCAAAGACAAGGTCAAGGACTTAGGCCCCAGAGTGTAGCCCAGAGCCTGCTACAAAGGAGTCTTTTCATTCCTGATCCATGCCCTCAGGACAAGAGCTCAAAGCATCCCCAGCTGTGGCTGGAGAGGCTGCCCAAGAGATGCAGGAGAAGGAGGCAGGAGCTGTTGCTATGGTCAGAACCAAGCATAATGCGACTTATTCTCAAGTTGTATGAATGGCTTAAAAGCAAAAAGGAACTAATATGTCTGAAAAGGTGATGATAAAGAGAATAATGGGCCCTGTTTTGAATATGTTCCTTTTGGTCTGATCTTATCAGCCTCAGGCCAGTCATGTGTACCCTACCAGTCCAACTTAGTACCCATGTCAGGGCTCCATTCCTTGCTGGTCTAGGAGCTTACACTCTGCATCCATCTTTGGCTTCTTCCTCCCTAAATGACCCTCATAAACTCCCTAGAGTGTCTGGATTACAAGAACCAAAGATGCTTAATGGTGAAAAGTGTGTACGGCTGTCCCTGGTACCTGCAAGAGATAGGTTCCAGGACCAAAATCTGTGAACTGTCGAGTCCCATAGGCAGCCCTTTGTATCTGAGGTTCTGTATCTGTTCATTCAACCAACAGATGGGTAGTTCTGTCACATTTATGAAAAAATCCATGTGAAGTGGATGTATGCAGTTCCAATCCATATTGTTCAAGGGTCAACAGGACATGGAAATTTAGCTGTATAAGGAGAGCTCTTTATAAGTAAGGTACTAAAATATGGGAAAAGGTTCAGAAACAGGCAAATCAAGAGTTGCATTTGGATATGGATGATTTATATCTAAAGTGTCAGAGAACAAGACAGTGTGGAGTGTTAGTCTGGAGACCAAAAATAAGAGAGCTGATGTTTTATTAAAGAAACCCAAAGAACATCTTAAAGACTTCTTGGAAGCCTCAAGAAAAAAAGAAGTAATGCCTTATAAGAGCTAGAAGCAGAAAATAACAAGGCAGAAAACCCTCAGATGAAAAGTTAACAGGAACAGATAGAAACACAACTTGCCACAACAGAAACAAATAACTGCAAGGAAATAATAAACATAAAGGTAAGACAAAATTCACACTGGAGTAAGCAACTGACATTAACATGAGCAATCAGAATACATGGAGGCTTCCCAGGTGGCGTTAGTGGTAAAGAACCCACCTGCCAATGTAGAAGACATAAGAGAGATGTAGGTTTGAACCCTGAGTCAGGAAGATCCCCTGGAGGAGAGCATGGCAACCCACCCAGTATTCTTGCCTGGAGAATTCCACGGACAGAGGAGCCTGGCAGGCTACAATCCATAGCGCTGCAAAGAGTCAGACACAACTGAAGCGACTTAGCATGCACATAAGCAGGAATAGATGCAATGATCAAAGACATACTTGAGAAAATCTTGCACTTAAAGAAAAGTAAAATTAAATTTTGAAATGTCTTTTAGTATGTCCTAGAAAAATCTTTGAAACAAAAGGGTGAGGAACTATCCTAAAAGGATTCAGTGGAAAACAAAAAACCAAACTAGTTAGCTACTGTGGAAAATGTAAAGAGTGTTCACTACTATCCCCTCCTCCCTCTATCTGTGTCTTTGCAATGCATTTTGCAGTTCCTCCCACTGAAACATGGAGTCTGTTTCTCCGTTTCTTGAATCTGGGTTGGTTCTGTGACTTTGGTTCTGGTTTTTGCCAATAAATGTACCAAAAATAGCTCTGCACCAGTTCCAAGCCTTTTTGAAATCCTATCACTTGAACAAGCCATTCCAGCCTCCTGAAGAAGACAGAACTCAGTTGCCCTAGCTTAGGTCATCAGGATTCAGCCAGCCTGTCACTGCCTAAAATGCCTTGACTAAGATCAGCAGAAACATCTCCCTACCCCATAGCTGACGGCAGAGACATTAGACACTGCAGTCAGGATCAAAAATCCATAGAAAGACTGCCCGAAGACTAACGAACAATGATAAAGGATAACTGTAAGACACTGAGTTTCATAATTTTTTGTTACACAGCACCAGCTAACTAATTTACCTAAATAGGAACAAAAATATTGTACCATACACACACATGTACCCACATATGCATACATATAAGTAATGAAAAATGTTGAAATATTTGAAATGCTTTTGAAGGAAATAAGCAAAACTCTACACACCAACAGACAATTGGGCAAAGAATTTCTTTAGACAATTTACAGAAAAAAATACAAATGGATAATAAATATCACAGTCAGTCCACACAACTCCATAGATGAAAGAAACAAAAATTAAACCCCCCAAAAATGCCATTTTTCCATGCTAAACTGACAATAAAATTTAAAACTCACAAGGCTAAATGTTGAGTGTGGCATGGGAAGGCAACCACTCAAACACATTCTTGGTGAGAAGGTAAAAATGACAAGCCAGTCTTATGACTAGTCTCATATTTTGAGTCTGAAAAAGGCTCATGCTTATGTTACATTTCTATATATGTATACTTCACAACAAAACAGAAAACAAATAAACGGTACTAAAACAATCATGATATTTCACTTATTAATTCTACACGCAGACATTGTCTTAATAAAACAAATATAAATATGGACAAAATCTGATAATACAGGAGGTTTAATAATAAGGGGGTGACTAAAATTTGGTGTAGCCTTCTTTTTTTTATTAAATTTTTATTTTTTTATTTTTGTTTAATGCTTATTCCATTTCACAGTACTGTATTGGTTCTGCCATACATTGACATGAATCAGCCACAGGTGTAGACGATCTCCCCATGTTAAAGCCCCCTCCCACCTCCCTTCCCTGCCCATCCCCCCGGTTCATCCCATACACCGGCCCCAAGCATCCTGTATCCTGTATTGAACATAGAC